>GL380014.1:89310-117031 GCA_000143925.2 Caenorhabditis brenneri
ATTTTGACAGGTGTACTTCACATTTCGCATACCTCTTCATATGTCATATATAAATCGGTGTCCGAATCAGCCACGGTTGATAATATAGTCAGCTCTGTTGAGTCACAGAGTTTTTTGTCCGATTTATAGTTCTCGAATCGTTTCACTACATACGAATAATGGTCACCTCCCCGTTTTCTTATATCGGAAGATCTTAAAAATTTATGTTTTGAGTTCCATCCTCCAAAATATGAATACCTGACGAAACTCTCAAAATGGCTATCAGAAGAAAACTTTTCCACAAGTCGTTTCACCACAGAGCTATCCGCAATTTTGTTCCCTAATAATGTCGATATATCCGGTTGTATCAATTTGATATCCTGAAGAAAGTAATGTTGATTTCATAAAAAATGAAACGAACCGCACGAAATAGTTTTTCTGTAAAATTTGTGTTCATATATTTACGTAAAACAGCAACGGTTCCGGTGGGATTTGACTTGTATTTACTGAGAACGGCAAGTAAACTTCTATAAGTCAAATCGATTCCTACATTGCACAAATCCTTTATGGTTTCTGCGAGATCCAGTTTCGAACTGATTTTCAATAAGATCCCAATTTTGGTCTGAAAAGTGTAATATGAGAACTGAGCTCATATGAATGTTACCTCAAAACTAATGTATTCACTAAAAACTTTGGCTTGTTCAACATCTTTCCATGAAGAGAACTCGAGATTAGAAACGTCTATGCACTTCAATAATTTTTCTATACAATTCATCTGGAAAACACACGTTTTAGATCACTCAAAAAATCAAACCGTGGCCAACACTCCTGGGTCTTCTCGATTGTTTCCAAGAAGAATTTTCTACAAGAACTTGTTAGCATCACCAGGATCCACTGAATGGACAGTCATCTGTAATGCTGCATGTGAAAACTATATTTTTGAGTAGTGAACCTGGGATAATCCTTCAGCAGCGCATGCGTTCACACGTTTGGAACCTGATAGGACCAAATATTTATCGTTCTGTGGAACCACAGTTACTGGATCAGATTCCGGAACTAATCCATTACTTTTGATGGAATTCACGAATGACTTGAACACCAAATCGTCATCATCACAAGGGGTTGCATTCAGCTGGCTCACAGCAATCTGAAGGTGAAATCTATGAGCTTGCAAGTATCTCACTAATCTTACCATCCGAACAACAGAAGAAACATGACTTTTCCCTAACAGTTCTTTCACTGCTTTTCGACATTCTTCCAATCGAATCGTTTTTGCTAATTTCATGTCTTGTTTCGTTTGTTTAATTGGCTTCTGAAACTTCTATAGTATGCTACAATTTCGTCGCTGTCAAACACGAACAAAACCAGATTTCGGTACATCTGCAGCCACTTTAGAATTCTCCTCTTCAATAATTGAACTGTTCTCCAGTAGGCCATTTGTTATATTTTCATCACTGTACACGGAGGTGTTAAAAGTTTCCCCTACATCTTCGGAGTATTCAGAACCAAATACATCTTCAGAAGTGGAGGTATCTGCCTCTGGACATCTTTTTTTCTACAAGATATTTTGGATAAGCTTAGAAAAACCAATAAGATGTGCTACAACAAACTTTTGATGGCGGTTCCTGACTATCATTGTTGTAAAAAGCCTCTTCCAGGGCATAATCGTGTAGATTATGTTTGTTCATTATCATCATATTGAAGCCAACATAAATCCCAGGACATTCAGTTCAATTCGCTGGGACAAATAATGCTGCCTCCACAATTTGCAACACGGCAACTTTATCTTTCAAGAAACAAATTATAATAACACTTCATTCCAGGTCACCAACGGAGAACTCTATCAAAATTGATTCTAAGCTTTTGAGGAAAAGAATGGATTTGAAGATAAGACAAAGATCGGTAGTTACTCTATTAGAAATGTCCTTTTCTCTTAAAAATTAATGTTTGAAGATGGACACGCTGGTGAGATGTTCAATTTGCACTGGTCTAACAAACAGAATTCGCACGAGCAACCCGTATGACAGGAAAGCAAGATTGTTCCTGAAGGAACATCGAAAAATGGTTAGCATGCAACGGACTATCTTGCAAACACTTTACAGCCAGAGCCGACATTCTGATTTTGATGTACTAGTCCTGAACTTTGACAGCATGTCCAATAAGTATAGTAAATTGCCAATAATGCCGGAACGACCAAAGTGCATAACAGATAATGATAAGTTGGCTCTCAATTTATCTACGGTTCAAGTGGCACTAGAAACAGGTTACTAGGGAAACTAATTTTGCATGTACACTGGATAACTTTCAGGATCGTCAAAGTTTCAAAATCACAATTATCTAGCAGTTTGTGGTTCTTTTATTCATGACAGTAGTTACAATGTATCGCTAATACTGGATTGCCTGATGAAAGTGAGTTTAATTACCTTATCGAAACCAAAAGAAAATTTGAAGCTGGACGTTATCCCTTCGAACATTGTGATTGTTCTTGATTCTGCAAGAAATAATAAGTCGCATTTGTTCATCGGCGCCATGGCTCTCATCCTTTCTAGAATCCCAAGGCTCCGTCAGGTATTTCAGAAATCCTTTCTTTTTCAAATTGTATTCATAGATTCGATTAGTTTACGCCTTGACCGGACATACGCATAACAGCGTAGATGGATTTTTTGGTTCTTTATCAACATCTCTTCGGAAGGCAGAAACAATGGATCCGGATGGTAAGTGACAAACAATAAGCATTGTGAATAGAAAGTTTTTCAGAACTCTGTAACTATATTCGTTCCTTAGATAGTGTGGCGTCTGTAGAACAGACTACAACTATATATGATTTTAGTAAGATTCTTGATCAAATGATAAAACCACAGTATTTGTGTTCAAATTCACAAATACTCTTAACTAAGGATTCGTCGGGTGAGATTTCCGCTAATTACACCTTTTCGCAGCAAATCTAATTCAAGGGTCAATTTTTTGGTCCTCTGCTAAAACGATGTCCTCCTTGGAATTATTCGAAAGTGACAGCTCTGAAAAAGCCTTCAAATGCTTTGTCGACACTTTCAACCCGGGAACTTTTATTCCATTGATAAGAAAGCCTACTGGAGACTCCATAATGCCTAAGGTTAACAATCTATTCCGAGTTGGAGGAGCGTTCATCACAGAATCGAATAAGAAATCATATTTGGCCTCGTTGGAAACATACGGAAAAAATTGTGAACCATAATCACCTTAACATATAACATATAACATAACATATTTCAGCATTTCGATTCGAACTTTTGATGATCAACTCGAAGCCACCTAAAATCAGTTTGAATATGCGCCTATCATTCGATGAACAACACGCAACGATATTAAAATACCTGACGGATAACGGTTACAATGTCACGGCCTTCCCGAAAGATCCAGTTGTGAATAAGTCGTAAGTTCTTGCGCCAAAAACCCCTGTTTTTCAAAAAGTTTTATTTTAGGGTTCCCTCCAAACGTGACCTTTCTTCCATGGATATTCCCCCTTCCACAACGTGAGCGATACCGAATCTGATTCTCTTTCTGTTCCCCCTTTCCTTCTCTATCATTAATTGTTTGGTTTCTGTAATGTGTTATTAAAGCGATGTGTGAATAAAACTGGTAAAATAATGAATTCCATAAAACATAAAACAGAATAATGACAAAATAATGTGGTTTTCAAAACATATGAGCATCTCTTTGAAAAGGAACAGCTTTTCAAGACACTTGAAACCTTCTCTTGAATTGTGGTAGTTTCAGCAGCATTACACAATTCTTTCCACTTTTTTTTGTATTGTTCAAAACATCCAATTTTTCTGACTGGAAACTACAGAATAATGGCAATCTCTAGGAGAAAGATGAGAAAAAAAATAACTTTTCAAATTCCGGGGTTCTTATATCACCGCTTCCAACTTCTATGCTGTAAGAAATATTTAAAAAATAAACCGTCAACTGGTGACTTGTCCTTTTACTAAATTTTATTAGTTGGTAACTTTTCCAAATCGACTCTAAAGCTATGGTCCCCCAAAGTTCGACTCTCAAATTTTTCTGTTTACCTGTAGTTTTACCAAACTCTAAGTTGTCAAACTTGAGGCTGCGGCCGACCGAGGAGAAAACAGAGAGCACTACGTACTCTCCTGTGTTGTTGGCTGATTTCTGCTGATGAGTATCTGAGCCCTAATATGAATCTGTCGAAGAAAGCAGAAAAAATTTTAACAATGACCTAGACAGGAGTTTTGAAACCGAAACTTGAATTTGACACCGTTCACTAACTTGAAGCTCATGTCACTCATTGAGAAATTTTCAGTTTGAACGCAAGTGTTGAGCTGACTCCAAAGTTTATCCAAGAGTTCACGACACGCCGAGAAATCAGAAAGTGCACACTTCTACTGAAAAAGAAAGACAATGGGGAAGTAGAGACTGACAAGAGAGAAGCCCTTCTACAGTTTTTCATGGTAAGTGAGCACCTTGGTACTGTATCAAAAACTGAAAAAATTTCAGAGAAATGGTCCCCAAAACCCTGACCGAATGATTTCAAGAGGGATAATTTTTGAACAAATGAATCATCGAAGAGCTCATATATTAGTGGCAGAACTGGAGTCATTGTATGAAGATGGGAAAACATTTTATCTGCAAGGAGCATTATGTTTCGATTTGGAAAGACCTGGAGAGCGGATCCAACTCGAGTTTGCACAATTGGTCCGCTAATTGTTTTGCTTTTTAGCTTTTTCGTCTTTGACCCTGTGTACAAAATGTATTTCTACCGCTGTATCATATCCCGATTTGATGTCTTTCAACGATTATTTTCCCGAATGATTTCCGTTTTCAAATTTTTTTCAATAAAATCTTCAAATCAAATTATTTTTATCTGAAAATGAAGCAGACTGAGGAGGTGAAAACTGTGATTCAGAGCTGTGCCTCTGATGAGAAATAGGGATTCGTCTGAAAAAAAAAGAGTCTGAAAGAGAAAGTATGATTTATGACTTCTTGAATGAAATAGCTCAATTTAAGACATTCTGAATCAACATGTTTTGTTTTTAAAGAATATTTGTGGGTGTATTTTTTGTTTTCGGTCATTCTTCTTGTAAAATGTATGGTATATTGCTCGAAAGATGTGAAATTGTTTTGTAAAGTGTGAAACATTTTTTTAGTTCGAAAGCAAAGTTTAAGATTCTTGAAACAGAACTACATCGCCTCTCAAAATATCTCTGAAATAGGTGTTCTTAAAAGCGCATGCAACGCTTTTAGAACGGTATTGATAGTACCTTTACTAAGATTATTTTTTCAAAAATATGGCGAAACAGCGTCAGCGCTTCAGAGACATTACTCACATTTGCACGTCCTCGTGCTAGGAGGCTTATTTTTTGTGGATCTGTATGAAAATATTACAGAGCTTTTAGAGAATTTCTGGCAAGTAAAGAGCAAGTTGCCGCGCAACTTTTCAGCTCACCGCTGAAGCAGCAATCAGATGACATTGCACGGCAAGTTGCCGACTTTGGAGATAAGAAATTATTATTAGCTTGTTGAATGCCGGTGGCAAAACTAACGTTAATTGCCGTTCATGCAGCCGATTCGCTGTTTTTGCTGGCAGCTTGCCGATTGTTCATTTATTCATGTTTGATCGTTTGTCAACGGTATGGTGATTAATTTGCACGGCAAACTGCCAAAAATTTCAACACGCTGATACAAAGATATAGAACAAGCCCCTTTAGCTTACTTGCTCTATCACCTCGGGAATCGAAATAAGGTAGTTATTGGTCGTTTGATAAATGTATCGCTTTAACGGGTTAGTAAAGTTTTGTTCAATAATTTCTGTAATTGTAGCGAACATGTGTACATATCAGTTTTTCATACTGGGAGATTTCGAAAATCGGTCAAATTGCGATTTTCTTTCTTGCTATCATTATGAAGTTTTTACATATACAAATGTCTGCTACAATTACGAAAATTTTTCATTAGGTTTACTACGCCTTTACGATAATTTAGTCATTCACACAATTCTAGGTAAGCGACGACGACCGATAATCAAGAACAGTTTCAAAAAATCATTCAATTATAAAAACCTCATAGTCAACACAAATCCCATTCTTTAGTTTCTGTCTCTGTTTCTGACATAGACTGGTCTATAGCCCCACCAATTCTAAAAAAGAAAAGTTCGATGTACTAGTGAAGCCATTTCCTCTTCCTCCTCATCCACTCCCTTTTCTTCTTCCTCTAATTTTCAAATTCCATTCTCTCCTTTTCAAAATGTTCTCTGTTTCTCAAATTGCTCTTCCTTCTTTTTCCCTAATCCGAGTGTGAATTCATTCCTCGTAACACTATCCCTGTCTTCTTCCAATTTTAGCTCTTCACTTAATTAATTATTTATATGAGAACTTTCTCTCTCTCTCTCTTTCTCTCTCTCTCTCTCTCTCTCTCTCTCTCTCTCTCTCTCTTTTCAAAATAACCAAAATCACAAGTGGGGGGCTCCAAGGCTCCAAGGAGCTACAAAACAGCTGAAACCTTCCTGTCAAATTGAGAGTAGTCGTTCAATTTGAAAAAGAAAGAGAGAGAGAGAGAGAGAGAGAGAAGAGGAATAAAAAACACTATAAAAAAAGGGTCCATGACTCCTTTTTCTCATTTTTTTAAAGGCACATGAGGTAGTGATGTTTGAATTTTCCCTTTTTTATAGCCCTACTGTAGTCACATTGTATCCTTGTGCCTGTCTTTGCTCAAATTTAATTCTTTCTCTCCCATCCTTCTCGTAATAATGAAACCTCCCCGTCGTCGAAACAAACATCATTATTATTATATTTATTAAAATGGGATGGAAGTTTCCCTCTGAAAATTTAATAAACTTCATTCCCTTTTTCCCTCAACGTCATCCAGAAGTCAATATTTGCTGCCTCCTTCGAAGACATTGTATTCAGCTGTCCAGTCCTGGAATTCTTTCTTTTTTTTTCTAGAAAATTAGTTTTTTAGGACATAATAGGAATGGGTAAGGGGGTGTTGGGGGAAGAAAGGAGGGGCAGGAATTCGAGGAGCTGGGGACTTTGAACGGAGAACGGCTGACTATTTTTCTAGGTTCGAAAATTCTTCATTTGTTCTGGTTTTTTCCTAATTCATCACTTTTCCTATTTTTGAGTGACGATTTTCTCAGTTTTGAGCAAAGCTGTCATATTCCTTTCCGCTAAGCCTTCCATGCGGGCGAAAAATCGCCCGCCCCCCGTTTCCGCCCGCTAGGGTGTCACGTTAAAAAAATTTAGCAGATGTTTTTCAAAACGTGGTTCAATTTCAGTACATTTAAAATAAAATTATTAACTTATTTAGCCCCGTGACCTTAAGGGGGGAGCAAACGGGCGAAGCTTGCCCGTTTTCTCTTTCCCCCGCATGGAAGGCTTACTTTCCGCAGCTGGGCAGGTTTCCGTATTTTCGGTCAAAAATATCACCTCGTCCTTCTTCAGCAGACCGTGGTCTCAGTTTTAACAGCCTTGCTTATATACCTTTATTTGAGGTGTTATATGGTTTCTGAAATACACTTAATTTTCATTTCAAGGCCGACCCGGGCTGAGGGCAAAATTTTCAAAGCTTGGACCGGCTTATCCGAATCATGTAACATGGTTCAAGGACCTGAAATGAATTTGGGCATATTTTCTTGATTTTTCAAATCTGCCTGACCTCGGTGCTTTCAGACCGGGCCGGGTTCAGAAAATTGGCGTGCTGTCCTGGCCCAGACAACTACGATTTTCTTAATTTTGAGCCAGAGCTCTTCATGGTTTTTATTCATTAACTTTAGAGATTTCATCAGTTTTATAATCATCATTAACTAATAGATTATACAAAAATCGAAAAGATAGGATTTCATTTTGCCAGCATTCTGATTTTACCATTTTACCTTTTCTCTGAATGTTCACATTGTTCACCCATATTTTTGCCAGAAGGGATATAATCAAAAATATTTTTTTCTGAAAATAAGGAGTCAGACTTCTGTTGAGTCTGAACCCGGGGTGTGTTTGACAGATCACAAAAAACATTACCGGCTACGCTATCCGGCCGAAAAAGTGCCCCGACCCTGCTCGTATTAGTCCACTCTATTTTTTTTCAATTTCAAAACCCTCCGAATGCTACAGTAATCCTTGCTCTCTTTCCTTAACTTTTTCTGATCTTTACCCATAGAAATGTGCTCTTTGTTCTTTGTAATAATTCAAAAATAAACTATCTCCACAAACACATTCGAATCTCTTCCTCCACCACCTCGTCATCCATTCATTCACATCAACTAATCCCTTTGTCATCTTCTTCTTCCACCACTCCAAAATTGGCTTCTGAGTCCTTTAGAACCCCCTTCATATGACCGCCCATCGGATTATTCGTCGTTTCTTTGCGGCAAAAACTGAAAAAGAAAACATTAAGATCGTATAATCTTCACTAAATTATGTGTACTCCATCCTCCCAATTTCCAATGACTTTTTCTGTTCTTTAGTTTCCAATTTCTGACCATTCCTTCTTCTTTTTTTCCTTCAGATTGACTCTGTCCTCCTTCTTTTTTACAACATTTTTTCTGCACTTCTTGTTGACTGTTTTCAAAGTTTTTCACTGAAAAAAAGAGTGGCTACTTTTCCCTTCGGACCTCCATCCTCTCGTTTATTTTTCTCCGAGTTTTTTATTTGACTTTGACGTGTTGGAAAGAAGAGAAGGCGGTTTTCTGAAAATTGTTTGACCAAACAAATTTTTATTTTGTTTGCATATTGTATTGATCTAGACCAAATGCTGGAAACGACAGCTCTTTTTGGTTGGCTGGAATTTCAGATTTTTTCTAAATTTTTCAAAATTTTCAATTTCCAAGTTCCCAAATTTCATCGCCTGATTGTCTGTGAATTTCTTCTTTTTTTCATTTTGGGACCCATTTTTTCGGAATCAGCGCGTCATGACGAACAGGGTGAGTGAAGATTTTTGAAAACAGGTCCACGCGCCTTTGAACTCTATTTCGGTCAGTTTCGATGTTGAGCAATTTTGAAGAACAGATTTGAAATCTAGACGTTAAAGGGGGCTTATCACTAAAAAAATTTTTGGGTCGATTTAAATATGATGGGATAGAGCTTGACGAAAAACGTCGAAAATCCTTTTGGAGGTATGGTCAGAAATTCCAAGTTGACCTGATATTGCACGTAAAACAAAATTTCGTTGTCCGGGAACATTGACTTTGACAACATTTATCAGATGAACCAAAAGATTTATAAAAAAAAGTTGTCAAGAGTAAACAAGTTTTTTTAAACAATTAATTTTAAACAACTTTATAGTTGACCACATTTGTCATAAAAAATCCCTTTCCAAGTTATGAGCTGTTTTCTTCCTCGTCCTCTTCTTGGACAACGAAAATAAATAGCTTGAAAAATAATTGAAATTTCTACTGTTCTCAGACAACGAAATTTTTTTTCACGTGCAATATTAGGTGAATATGGAATTTCGGATCATACTTCCAAGAGGATTTTCGACGTTTTTCGTTAAGCTCTATCCGATGGTATAAAAATCTACCCAACAATTTTTTTAGTGATAGACCCCCTTTAAGACGATTCGAATGGGTATAATCATGACTAGGTTTGGCAATGTTCCGTTTTTTTTACCTTGAAGGCGCATGGGTATATTTGACCCATACTTTGATTTTTTTTTCTGAAAAATATACCTATGCGCTTTTCAACTTACACATCTTGGTCAATTCTGAAATTTAGCACTTTTAGAGATCAGAATTGGAATCTAGACGTTGAGACGGTTCGAATGAGTAGAATCATGTATAGGTTTGGTAATACTTTTGTTTTTTCTTTAAAGGCGCATGGATCCTATAAGAAACTGAAAACCGTATCTCTGTCACCTGGAATTAATTAAAAGTATACCAATCGAAACAGCTCTTGAAGGCTAGGTGATACAGTATAAATATGACTGGGTTCCAAGGATTTTTTTTTCATTCGCCTTCGAAATCGTGTTGGGACCCGAAAATTAACCAAAACTCGTTTCGACACGCTGATTCGATTATCTTCTAGTAACCGTTTTCACAGTTTTGAACTAAATTTTCAGTTTTTTTTTCTGCTCGTGAACCCACTATCTTTGCCGTTTTCAAAATTATCCATCTCCCAAAACTACACTCAATTTGAATTTGAACTTTGCTACGTACCAAATAATTTTTGATCCGGTTTCCCAGTTTTATTCAATCCTAATCTTCTTCTAATAATCTAGCAAAATATTTTCTTTCTCCTACTTTTCTCCTCCATTGTAGCCATTTTCTCCCCTAAAAAGATGCAAATTTCGTAACTAGATTTATCTATTTTCAAAGCGAAAACCACCTTTTCTCAAAAACAACATCTGACTCGAAGATGATTTTTAGACTTCAAAGAGTTACTTTATTCCCCAAAAAGTAAGTATTTTTAAAGTGATTTCATAATAGAGACCGGAAGTTTGAACACTTGTACCTATCAGTATCATTCTGTTTACCAAAGTACTCAAAGAGACCGTTTCCGTTCGAAAACCAATGCCACCCGGAGGGGAGGAGGTGATCTATGAAATGTGTTTTGATGGAAGTAGAAAATGGAATTGAAAAAAAATCACCTGTGACATTCAAAATGGAAATTCTAAGAAGTTTTCAGTTTTGGAAGTTATGTTTCAGGAGGTCGGGTGCAAAGGACTATGGCTTTGATTTTTTGAAATTTTTCACGAATCTTTTGAAAAATCAAGAAAATATGCCTGAATTTTATGCGCTATGCAGTATACCATTTTTCAATGGCTCTGGATTTTCTGATTTTCACTTTTTCTGGATTTTCAGCTCTCACAGACTTTTTTTTTAACTTATTGAGAAATATCCTGTTTTTTTAAATTTAAATTTCCAATCTTTCGTATGCTCTAGTGGATCAACAAAAGTCTATTGTGGAAGTTTTGGGATTTTCAGACTTCTTTCTAAAGTGTACAAATGTTTCACGTTTTTCAATTAACTTCAACTGATCAGACTGACTTTGGGCATGTATGAACCGGTCGAAAAAATTTTCATGGCTCTAAAATTTTATGCATGTGTGTAGCATAACTTGAACACTATTTGTGAAGTTGGCAAGCTTTTTGTGCAACCACTTTCCCGGTGGATATAGCTTGTGAAAAATAAATGTATTTCTCTGTAGGAAAAGTTTTTTACTGTGTGACTGATGCTCGGAATCAGATAAAATCAACTGAGGACCGCATACAGTTTAGTGTGAATGGCTCAAATTTTGAGTTTCGTTATCAAATTTTGAGTTTCGTTATTTGGTTCGGAAGTTTTACAAGAATTAGAAAAAAGTGTTTTTATTACTGGCCGGGCTTCTTGAATTTCTGATTACTCAGAACTTCTGAAATTCCAGACTTCTGAACCTATCTGTCTAGACATTCCTCTGTCATCATCATCATTCTGTAGATCAAAATATTGTTTCTCACCCTGTTTCCCCATTCAACATGACTACAAACTACAATCTACACAACATTCCATTACGTGTTTGCTCTTCTCTCTCTCTCTCTCCCTTATTTTAATTGTTTTTTGTTTCACCTCACATGTTCAAAACGTTTCCCTTTCAGCAATGAACTACACCACAAATGCGACATTCGTCGGTCCACCACCGACCTTCCATCAGATCCTTGCGATCTCTTTAATGACGATTAAAATAACATTGAATTCAGTGGGACTACTTTTGAATTGCCTCCTACTCTACATGATAATTCAAAACTATTCGAAACTTCACAAGACATTTTCTATCCTTTTGACCTACACTCTTATTAATGATTGCCTTATTTCAGTGACACTTTTATTAACAATTAAACGGTGAGTAGTCTCTTTGATCTGTGATCCTTGTTTTAATGATCCTCTTCCTTCAGAATAATTCAATGTCATGAGACTCTTGCGATGGTCTTCTTCGGTCCCTGCACCTTTATTTCCACGTCATTCTGCCACGTCCTTGATGCTGTTCACCTTCATGCACTACAGAATTGGATATTATCACAGATTCTTTTGATTGGTTTTCGAACGGCTATGCTCTCCTCGGCTCAATCATTCCTTTCCGTTAAGAGAACAATTGCATTCTGTATTCTTGCATGGCTTCCCGGATTGGTGTCATTGGTTAGTTGGAAGAGAGAGAGAGAGAGAGAGAGAGAGAGAGAGAGAAAATGGGTGCATTAGAATGAGTCATTCACGGGGTTTCTGAGTTTTGGCGCTAAAATTGGAAACTATAAGCTGTTTGTCTGAAAAAATACGTATTTTCGCCTTGCCGAATTCCATAACGTTTTGGTTAGCTGGGGATATTCGAAAAAGTGAACTTTTTTTAAACACGGGGCCAGTAGAAAAAAATCAATTAACCAATTGACCAAGTTTCTAAGCTCGATTTTCTCAAAGTTCGAACAATAGTTGCCGAACCCATACATGTCCAACCGGGTCCTTCGGGTCCGACACAGACCATGTCATAACTTGTGGGACTTAAAAACACCGTGCGCTACAATACAGGCGACGGTGTCTAAAACAAGTCTGAAAATTGAGAATCACGGTTCGACCAATCTACGCTGAAAGTGATAGGGTAGAGGGCCCGGGCCCACGAACCCGAACCGTGATTCTCAGTTTTCAGACTTGTAGAACTCACCAAAATCTTCATTTTGATATGTTTTTCAGAGTCAAAGATGTTTTTCTAAAGTTTAGAGCCATTTACAGCAGCGCATGCATTCAGAAGAACAGACCGTTGGGGCAAAAATTAAAGTTCGTTTCCTTTAGAAGTTTAAGTGTTTTGGTCGGTGAACTACCTGTGCATCAATAGTAAACAAAGTTCAAACCAGTTCAAACAATAGGATTTCTAGATTTCTTACTCAAATTTCCAGTTTTGCCAATTTTAGGATACGGTTGTAACAGCTGTATTACCACCAATTCTTGAGAAAGGGCTTTTTGGTACTCAAATCTCTGCCATATTATGCAAAACCAAGAAATAACTGAATAAGTTGAAATATTTCAGATACTCCATGTGGCCTACAAGTTCTCTCGCCCGCGACTACTCGAATTGATTCATAGGTGTTATGATGAGGATTTTTCTTTTAGTTCAAGTGAGTTTTTTCTACTTCCAAGCACACATTTTCTGTAAACTCTCTACGAAACATGGTGGAAATTGATCATAGAATGAGCAGAAAGGGGAACGTAGAATTAGAGAAAATTGAAGGAAAGCCAAATCGACTTTGTCGGTTTCAGTTCTTTGGATTGTATTTTCTAGTTATGAATTTGACGAAAAATGTGTCATTCTCAGTTTTAGAAAGTGGTTGAACAAGAAAGCTACGGAACTTTTTTTGGGGACATATCCGGGATTTTGGGGTCAGCGTGTTGGTGTTCCCGACTTCTATGGTACAGTAATAGAGGGTCCGCAAGCTCCGCAGGCTGCAACACGCTGACGCAAAATAGGTTTTTTCAAAAAAAAATGTCTATAAACAATTTTTTAAAAACATTTTTTATATTAGCTCTATTGATTCACAATAATTTTCCATCTCCTCTTTCAGTAAGCGGCTACGAATCCTTCTACAACTCTCCCCTCCCCTTCACAATTGTGATGTTACTGGTCCCAAACGTTCCTCATTATTTCCTTGCCTATTGCTTCCGACACAAACAAAATCATGATTTAAAACGAAGAACAATGTCAATGACAACTCTCAAAATGCACACAACTCTTCGTCGAGTCTCCACTATGAAAGCCTTTCTTCCTTTATTCCTTCTTGCCGACGTTTTGATCTACTTCTTCTGCCAAATGGAACTTCTACCTCCACAATTTATCGAGTATTTTTTAGGTGGGTCTGGTTCTAAACTTGAAAGTGAATAGAATAATTTTTGGTGTTACAGGCACGATCTCCAGCTCAATCAATATATTGAATCCTGTTATAGCTATTTGTTGTTTCCGTCCTTATCGGAAAATGTTCAAAGAGTATTATCGACTCATTTTATCGTAAGTTTTGAAGAGAGAAATAAAAAAAATGAAGAAGTGATTTCAGAAAACTCTCCGCTCATCCCAAAGTCATGTTTTCGGAGGGAAGTTCTGATGAAGTTGTTAATTTGTAATTTGTGTTTTCTTCAATTGAATAAACGGGTTTTTGCATTGAATTGAGCTTATGATTGTAATAGGAGGAAACAAGAAAGGAAACATTTGACACATTTTTCGCCGCTGAACCTTCTGAAATCGGTTTCAGCGAACTCATTTCAGAATACTTACTACTTCAGCAAGAATAAGGTCTAGGCGTCACATAAACTGCAGGTATAAGTTAATCGAAGAAAACGAAAGATCCACATTTGAACTGTGCTACATCAGAAAAAACTTTGTATACCCGTAACCATTTATTACCCAAAAATATATCCAATACAAAAGTACCCGTTTGATATTTAAACAGTAAGTACAAATTCTAAAAAAAAAACAATCACTACGATAAATGACCCGTGAACCCCAATTTCGATTACATCTAACCCAAAAATAACTATAGATTCTAAACAATCACTACAAAATGTTACCCGTAAACCCAAAATTCAGCTACCTACGATCCAATAGAAAGACAATATAGTTAATGACCCGTTGACCCCAGCACAAAAAATATTAAAAAATACTTAACGAACGACCTTATTTCCGTAGTTCATGAAGTGGATTGCACTGTTGATGAAGGTGGTCTGACAAAGTGCCTCGTCACGGGCCAACTGATAGATGTCCGCTTCCAAAGTCTCCATTAGCTTTCTCTTGTGATTACGATTCCGAATGTTGGCATTTGAATCTCCGCTCTCTGGTATCTCCGGTTCAAAAGTGTGGAATCGGGGAACGATGAAGAAACGAGCAATCCGAACTCCCATAAAGTTTTGATCATCTTCAGCTGCAAGAGTCACCAACTCAAGTCTTCCTTTCAGTCTTCCGGCCTCTCGTGGTGTGGTATGTGGAATGGAGTCCATGTAGACCCCGTACGTTTGTCTGGAATTTTGAATTGTTTAATCAATAATTGAATCAGAATTAACTCACTGAATAGCTTTCTTCTGGGCCACAGTTCCTCTATTTGCTTTCAATCTATTCATTTCTTCTGTGAACACTGCAATAAGAGCATCGTTCACACTCATTTTGTGATACTTCGCCAGGAAATGATTCATACGGAGATCCCATCGATGATGCATCATCAACTTCTGATTCCGTGAGAGGAATGATTCATAGACGGCTTCTCTTTCTGCTTTCGGAAGAGCAAAGTGCTCTCTCACTTCAGCGAATGTCCACGTTGTATCCCGATTGTAGTCAGGTGCCCATCGTTGAGGCCAGTAGCGTTGCATCAGCTGCAGATATTTTCCTCGCTCCTGAAAATGTATTAGTATTGTTTTTCTTTTTCAAATTATTTTAGTATTAGGTTGTAAGGAAAGTTTTGCACCAATGTAAATTTTTTGACCTAGAAAGTTCTGGAAGTTTCCGGAATTTTTCTGATTATTATAATAAGCTAGTATATTGTAGAAACTTTCATCCATGAAATTTATATGCGCGCAGCTCTTTCCACTAGGCAAGTATGACAGCTCTAAGCGAAGAGCAATTTCGAGGCATTGTCTATTGCGCGTTTCTCCAAGACCGTAGTGTCGCCGGAGCGACTGCCAATATTCATGCTGCGTTCAAGGAAGATGTACTAAGTAGATGGACAAACAATCGATTCTTCAAACGTTTCCAGTCCGGAGATATTTTGTTTGAAAATCAACCTCGTTCTGAACACTCATCTGATCTGAATGATGATGATCTTCGTGAAGCCCTCAAATACAATCAGGACGCCAGCACACGTGAATTGTCGATTAAGCTTGCCTGTTGCTAAACTACCATTGTTCGACATCTGGAGGCTCTTCGTTACAGAAAAGTTGTGTCGACATTAGTTCCTCACCAATTTCACTCTTGTCAGTTGACAGCAAAATTAAATGCCGCTTAGTCTTCGCTTCTCCGTCTACGCAGGAAGGATTTTTTCTGGCATCTCGCTACTGGTAGTAAAAACTGAATTCCGTACGTTAACCGCGCAAAAAAATTTTGGCTCCCTCGCGGAAAACCACCACCAAAAGAGCCTATGCCGAATCTTCCCGAAAAGGAAGTATTGTTACGTTGATGGTGGGTCATGAAAGGAAGGTTCTACTGGGAACTGCTGTCATAATGGCATACGATTACTGCCCAAGTATATACCTTTTAACTTCAGAAATTGGCCGAAGAAATTGGTGAGAAAGGCGGAAAAAATTTTGAAAACTGTAATCTTGGTGCAAAACTTTCCTTACAACCTAATATATTGCTTTTCTTTCACTATCAGAAAAAATCTCACCTCTGGATTTGTCCATATTTCTTGGTACGAACAGAATAGAGAGTAGACTCCACCCGAGGCAACAGCGCAGCTGAAAAATATTCAGTTTTGATATCATCCCCAAGAAATACTTACAATCCGAAGATGATGTCGTCTCTGTAGTCCGATGAGATAACTACCATAATCCATTGGATGGCCAGGAGCACGAGCCCAATGAACGAAAGGTTCGCATTGTCCCTGCACTTATTGACTCTTTGTCCTTGAACGAATCCAAGCTCTCGTTCAATCTTCATGTCGATCTTATAGGCGAGAAGAGGACGGCGCCTGGAATCAAGTTGAATTCAAATATCTAATTTTTTTTAGTTGGAAAACTAAAAACTGAAAACAAACCAGTAGATGAGAGTGCTTGACTCCAGGATCGCTGCGGCAAAAAGGATCATTCCGCCAACCAATGCAAACATCGGGAGCCATACAGACAAATTGGCTTGACAGATAACTCCGACGCACGTCCATGAAGCAGCTAGCTTGTATCAACCGGTTTGGAATGTGATCAGAAGATAGACTGCAATTCCAACAGCACTGAGAACCATTCGAGCAGCAAGACGGACACCCCAAGGACGGTTTCCATGGAAATCGACTTCCCATTCGTTCAGATGTACTCCGCGGAGGACTTGATTCACATTCCATCCTTCAAAGACCCACTGCATCATACCTGAAAGTATGAATAAATTATTTTTTTGATTTTGAAGATTTTCGAATTCTCACCTAGCATGTAAAAGAAATGCAAAGCTATGAAATAAAAGCGGCAGGCGGATTGGGTGATTCCGAAGACCGTCGGGTTACTCCACATCGTCATGATGAATCCGGCGGCAACGGTACAGAAGGTCCTTAGCCTTTGATGAGTGTCTTGTGGGTCCTGAAACAAAAAGAATTGATTTTTTTTCTAAAAAACAAAAAGATCTTACCGATCCTTGAGCACTTGATAGTGAATAGCCGAGAACACAAATCTTAGCCAGTTTCAACAGCATCTCGCCAACGGTTATTGTGGCGCCAGTGACCGAAGAGTACCCGAAATCTTTGAAGAATTCGTCTCGAAGACTCTTTTCACATCTGTCTCCAGAGTATCCCCAGTTGCAGGTACATATCATCTGCCCGATCTCACTATGGCACACACCATTGGGACCACAGGTTGTCGATGTGCAGTTGTTGACCGTCTTCCAGCAACGGTTCATCTGAAAAATAATTTTTCGGGTTTCAATTTATTTTTGAAGCTGTCCTTACATAGTATGGCTCCCGGCAAATGCATCTATATCCTTCGACTTCTCCATTCTCCTTGAGTACCTCCTGACATTCCTTCGTTCCACGGCCATAGCATACTTTGCAACTGCTGACTGTCTCATTTGTCGTATCCTTCAACGGTCGTTCTTTTAGACCCTCTTGGCAGTCGATATTCGTCGGATTTGGATAAATTGCTCCCAGAGAATTACAAGTGACTGTTGTCGTCTTCTGATTCCCGTAGAGACAAGTTACACTTCCAGTTCCTTTTGGTTGAAGTGTTCCGGCCGATGTCTTGAATGAGGAGTAGTAATTGTAAGCCAGAAATAATTTCTCCACATCGCACTCATTTTTGTTGTCGTATTCTGAAAAAAACAATTACTTTTTCAAAATTTCAATCGTAGACAACTTACGAGGAAGGACACACAGAGCCGAGATATTCGAAAAAGTTTCGGAGATGCCGACTGTCCTGACTGTCGGAGAGCTTGTCAGAGATTGACTGTATATGCTGTACACAGTCGCCATTCTCTTGAATCTCTCCATATGACCTCCGATGCCGTTCGCATAAAATAAATCAAGTCCTTTCAATCCGGCGCTCTCTTGAATCAGTTTGATATCCGCGTTGTCTCTGATCTTGTCCATCGAGGCTAATGTCTGCAGTTCCGTTGTCTTGCAATATGACAATGCCCCTTGGTAGGAGCTGATCTTTTGGGATGCGGGGACAAGAAGGAAGCAGGAGGACGTGCCGACCAAGTATCCATCGGGGCATTGGCGAGAGCACTTCGGGTCCGTCGTGGTAGTGGGAGTTGAACGGGACGTCCCGGTGGGTTTTAAGGAGCTGCTTGTTTTGCTGGTCGAACTTTGGGCGGATGTCACGGACGCCTTGGAGACAGTTTGGGATTGGCTTCGAGAAGGTGTGCTCGTGTTCGTAGTGTGAGTAGACGAGGAGGTACCGGTGGATTTTGTTGAAGTCATTGTTTCTTTGGAGGAACTGGAGATGGTAGCATTGGACACTGTTGAACTTGTTTTCGACGACATCGGTGTTGCTGTCTGGGTGGAGCCAGTGATGGAGGAACCACTGGATGATGTGGACAGGCTTCCGGATGTCGTGCCACTTTTGCTTGTTGACCCAACAGGAGTCTTGGTGGACATTGTGGCTGTGGACGGTTGGCTTGCTTGGCTGGAGTCCGTGCTCGGAGAGGCGGAAGAAGCGGAAGATTGGGAACTGGTGGTAATCGATTGGCTCGTAGACGTCGACGCCTTTGATGGAGCTTTCGGTCTGTTTTCAGTGGTTGACGGAGTCTTCGTAGTCGAAACATCTTCAATTACGCCTGAAAAATGTCAAAATTAAACTAAAATTTTTAATTTCCACAATATACCAGTAATGGATTCTGAATTTTCGATTGTTGTTCTTCTTACACTTGTGCTTGTGACGTCATCATTTGTGGACGTAGTTTGGCTATTCTCGCTCGTCGATACTGTGCTTGAAGTCCTGGTAGACGTCGTTCCATCGATGTCTTTCATTGTAGATGGCTTTGTAGAGCTTTCCATCGTACTGGAGACGCTAGAAGTTATTTTGGCGGTACTTTGCGCTCCAGTAGTCGTTGTTGATACGATAGAGGAAGCGGACGGTTGAGTGGACGATTGGCTCACTGACTTCGAAGAAGAAGTAGGTTTTCCGGGTGTGACTGACTTTGTGGAACTCATCAACGAAACGGCAGATTTCGTTTCAGACGTGCTTTGAATGGGAGATAATGTGGAAGCTGCCAATTGGGAAGTCGAGAATCCATTTGATTCAGTACTGGGAGTTCGCGTTACAACCGGAGAGCTCTTGAATCCAGTTGAAGTTGTCGAACTTCCGATGCTGCTGGATTCTGTTGACGACGTTGGCAATAAAGGGCTCTTCGGAACTTCGGATGATGTTGAAAGATCTGTGGATTTTCCAGTTGAGAGCGTGGTGGAATCACTTTCCGTCTTTGACACCTCCGTTGTTTCCGAATCAGTGGAGTGACGTCCGGTTGGTTGGCTGCTTCTCTCCGTCGTTCTCAATGTTGTTGTAGATGACAGATCTGAAAACGTTTTTGATTGAACCATTAATTTTTATATTCTCACAACTTACCTTCCGCGTAAGTGGCTTCAGAATTGGCGCTTGTTCCATCAGTCTTTTTCACTGTTGTCCATTTTTTTGAAGTTGTCCTGATGGATGAGGATGTATCCATAGTCGTGGATTCTCCCCAAGACGATGTTGGAGACGTTGTTCCTTCTGTTTTTTCACTTCTAGAAGAAGTGATGGCAGAGCTGCTTGATGATTCGGCCGTAGTCGTCGAAGTACTCGACGAGCTGGTCGGGATCACAACAGAAGATGTGGGGAGAGCGTCGGAGGATTCGGTTGAAGCAGAAGTTGGACTTTTCAAAGTAGAAGCTGGATGAGGACTTGTTTTCGGAGATGTTGAGTCGACATTCGTTGTTTCTGACGACTTGATCGTCGATGCCGAGGACGAGGAGCTCAGATCAGTAGATGTAGAAAAGGAATATGTGGTTGGAGTGGAGGAAAGAGACGAATCAGTGGTTTGACGTTTGATTCCTTCGCTGCTTTGCTCATTTGTTCGCAATGTTGGCGATTTTGAAGAAGAAGAATCTGAAAATGATTAAAAATAAAACGTTAATTTTATGCATTCCCACAACTCACCTTCAGTAGAAGGGACTTTCAAAGTGGTGCTTGTTCCATCAGTCGTTTTCACTGTCGTCCATATTGTAGAAAAGTCTTCCGACGGTCTTAAAGTTGTCCTGATCGATGATGTATCCATAGTCGTGGATTCTCCCCAAGACGATGTTAGAGACGTTGTTCCTTCTGCTTTTTCACTTCTAGCAGAAGTGATGATAGAGCTGCTTGACGATTCGGACGTAGTCGTCGAAGGACTCGACGAGCTGGTCGGGCTCACAGCAGAAGATGCGGAGAGAGCGTCGGAGGATTCGGTTGAAGCAGAAGTTGAGCTATCCAAAGTAGAAGCTGGATGAGGACTTGTTTTCGGAGATGTTGAGTCAACATTCGTTGTTGCTGACGACTTGATCATCGATGTTTGGGGTGTCGAGGAATCCAAAGATGTTGAGAAGGTGTCTGTGGTCGAGAAGGACGAAGAGGAGAGAGTGGAGGAAGAAGAACTGCTTGAGACTGATGTTGATTCACTTTTCATGGTCGAAGTAGACGAAGGAGGAGAAGATGATTTGCTTGATAGATCCGTTGTCTTTCCTGACATCGATTCCAGCGATGAAGTGTTCTCTGGGGAGAATGAAGATGACATTGCCGATGTTTTGGGCGATGAGGATGTGGATGGAGATCCTGATGAAGTAAACTCCGTTGTTGGGGAAGTAAACTCCGTTGTTTGAGTACTTGTGGAGAGAGAAGTCTTGGGGGAAACAGTTGATGAAGATCTTGACGTAGTGAAGAACGTAGACGAGGAGCCAGTACTTGTGGATGTGGTTGTTGACGATGAAGTGGAGACCGTGGATTCACGGTCTTCTCCTTCATGATTTGCTGGCTGCGTATCCTCCATTGGTTTTTCGGTATTTTCAGGAGTCGTACCAATACTTCCCACCGTGGAGACCAGCGGCGTCGATGTAGCCGGTTCTGAAAAATGTGCAAATTTTCAAAAATCATCAATAGCCTCACTAGGACTAGTGCCCCTAGCACTTAGGAGGATGATAAGAAGCTAAAGAAAATCGAAAATCTTAATTTCGTAAGCTTAATTCTCGCGGCAATCTACGATCCCACTTGTTTATGCAAAGGTTACTGGGTAACCCTTAATGGATTTTTGATGGGATCAATAGTGAGACAAAATGAATTTCGTGATCTTTTTACTTCTTCAGGATGACATTTTAGTAGTTACAGTTAGTAACAAGATGTACGTATAAGATTGTATTTTGATAAACTAAAAAACTTTCCAGAAAATGGGAATCTCTGGATAAACTACAGGTATCCCGCAGAATTGTAGATGGTTATTACCTCTGCTCGTTTCCAACGTAGTGACTTCGATTATCTTCACTTTTGTACACTTCCGATTGACCATTTGGTATCCGAGTGGACAAGAAATGTCTGTAAATTTTCAACTCATAGTACAACATTCGATCGTTGATCAATTAGTTAGATATGACACTGCAGATCAATCAGTTCATTATCACAAAAACGGTTTTAATCTGCATTAATTATGGAAACCTCATAAAAGTAGAGTATCGAATTAGATATTACTGAATTGTCAAAATGAAATACCACTATTTAATTTTTGTTTTTATTGTCACTGCTAACTGTCAAAATAATCATGGATGCCAGGCTGGGTGTACATGCCCAGAATTCCCGTCTTATTTTACCGTAGATGGTATTTGCACGAAACTTTAATAGTATGTAGCATTCTATTTTTTTTTAGAAAACGACAAGTACTTCTATGAAAAATACGACGATTGCTCTTTTAATCTAACTTGTCCAGAAGGAACGAACGGAGCATTATATTGTAACTTTAATGAGTCTTCAGTGGAAATGCCATCATTGAACTATGATGGAACGTTTGTTAGTTGTCATCATTTCTTAATATTTGAAATGTGCTGAGTTCTACAGGAAATAATCGGTAGCCCTTATGCTGGTCCACCTGTTGCGCCGTATGATATGTTTTCGTTTTTCGGTATGGTTTGTGAAAATGGCTCGTGGTATGCTACAAAATACCCTATTGGAATCCAGTATTATGTTAATATAACTGAAACCAATGCTATAGGTTCTGCTGAAGAATATGTTGGTATGAAGTCGCGAGTTCGGGAAGCGACATGGTAGTAAAGTTTGTATTTTATAAAAACTTAATTAATTTCTTCAGCTTCGACTATCCATAAGCTAGAGTGAGCACTTCTTCAATGGATTGCCAGTACTACAAAGTTTATCCTATTTGTTTCACAAAAAATAAAAATTATTTCAAAGCATCCATTTGTAACACGTATAATAACATGCAACGTTTTTTGGATCAGCTGACAAACTCAAGCTGGATTACTTCTTTTACTCTAGGACATCCATCTATATAACGTGTTTGTGTGTTTTTTGTTATATAATGGATCCTAACTCACCTTGACCACTACTGTCCACATGGACAATGAAAATTAGTAAGAAAAACGAAAAAAATAAAGTTGTAGAACGCATTTATTCAGCTATAACTGCGAAGTCTTCTCTCTCGGGGTGCCCTTTTATACTGGGACTTGTTTGCGGAAAGTTACTAGGTAACCTTTGTTGGATTTATGGGTTTTGAGGGGTCGGACGGAGTAGTGAGACAATGGGTTTCTGGGGGCGAGTCTTCTTACTTTTTGAAGTGGTTTTTGCATAGATACAGTTAACAACGGAGTGTATACACGATGAACTCTTGGTAAACTTTTAGAAAAAAACTGTAGTTTTGATGGTCAGGATTATAGAGTTCTTGTTTCCATACAGTCCCAATTGGATTGGGCCAAATGACAGGTATTGCATCCAGCAAAAAAATCACTTTGAAAATTAGTTTGTGGTCCCTGAATATAAAATTGTTTATTTCATTTATCAGAGAACGTAGGATTGACTCAAACGGTAGAACACATGGGTTATTCAAATTGCAAGAGAATTCAAGTTAACAGATTTCTGAACTCCAATTCAGAATATATTGACAGAATTACTCATTTGGAAGCTCACGTTTCATCGAAAAACTCGGAAGTTGAAGATCTCTGCCGAAAGCATTTTGAAATGCAGCGAAATTTGGAGAATCGGACAGAGAGAACGTTAAACCATATCTGTAGAACTCACAACCGGATACACTGGAGCCACACATCATCTGTGGAGAATTCAGAAGAATGAGGATTTGTTTAAGAAATTAAAAGCAACCGGAACAGGCGAAGGATATAATTTAGAAACTGAGCACTCTGTCCAAAAGCTCAAAAATCCACGAAACGGTCACCTACGAGCTGCAACAATACGAAACACAAGTTCATCATTATCTTCAATCAATTGAAGTGAATATTCAGAGAGTCAAGTAAATTGGAGAGTGTACTCAACTCAATCCAATCCCAGATCTTCCAACTTTTTCCTGATAGATTCTTGAAGGAATACTGAAAATACTCAGAATGTTTGATTTGTCTCATTGAGATGGCATCGGAAGAAAAAAAAACGATGAAATGTGATTTTGTGTAAATGCATTCGAAGGTAATTTTTAAAAAAATTTTCTCAAACCCTAAAAACTATTTTCAGTTTGCCTCGGAATTGCTGAAACGTCATTGATCATGCTCAAAATCTCTCTCGACCCTAATGAGTTCCACCCTCTATCAAAATTTCTCGATAATTTTTGAATTCTGCTGTTTTATTTCAGTCTTCGTTAACCTTATTATTTGAAAAAGTATTGCAACTTTTTTTGTTAACTGTTCCATATAAATTATTTTTTTCTGAAAATGAGATCAAACATTATTTATGAAGCCTTTAGAAGATTTACTGTAGCATAGAGAATCGTTTAACTGAATATAAACTCATCCAAACCACCTTTCTAATATTACTAGATGCCCGTGAGTCATTCTTCCACGTTTCGCCCTGTTTCTATACGGTCAAGACGTTCGTGTAGATTTTTGAGTGCTAATTTTAGTTCTAGTTGCTGAGGTAATTCGCTAGGCCACGAATACGCACAGTACTCAAGTTTAACTCCACGAATGGCAAGCATTTGTGTTTTAACATCAGATATGGGAAAACAGAAAGAAAGCACGAGATCACAATTCCAATCACAATTATTTTGAGCTCTATCCAAGAAATAGTCAATTACGATTTTCAACAAAACAAATCACAACATCATCATTATCTCGATTCGGACAGTTTCTTGAAGGAGTATTATAAACTTTTTAAGAAAAAATCAGTATCTGAAATCGCTGAGAATAATCCCAACGATTTGTTGATTTGTGTCATGTAAAAAAATCAATGAGAAGATTGATGAAATGTGTAGTTTGTATACAGTAAATTTTTGAGTGCGTCGATGTTTGAAGCTCCAATTCGCTTGAAACTAAATTTTATAGAAATTCCTTCCATATCTTACTAGATTTAAACTTTTTTCCAGTAAAAAAACAATTGAAAAAATCTTAAATAGAGCGCTTCTTCAAAAAATTACCCAAAAGTTCAGAAATATACCCTAAAAAATGGAAGAGTGTGTCGTGCGTCGTTTTCTTAGGTTTTTCCTTTCAAAAATTAGGGAGGTTCTCAACTGTCCTCCCTCGAGACAATGACGTCATGAGCTCCGCCCATCTACACACAAATGATGGTGGACGGCGGAACCCGGGAGTTGTCGGTACATTGTCTACCCTGCACTATATAAGAGAGATCGTTTTCGACTATAGTTGTCACAGTCATGGATACCACTCGCTATCCACGCAATGACCCAGCGCATCACCTTCGCTTACACACTCCAACAACACACCGGGGTGTGTAGTGAAGGTGATGGTAAGTCTGGCGAGCGGCGGCCAAAGCGGTAGCGGTGCTCCATGATGTGCCCCCGAGAAGACAACCTAGGGTACGTTAGTACCGGGGGATTTTCAAAGCTGGAATGTGGGATCATGCAGAAATTCGAAGAAAAGCGGGGGGTTTTGCTGAATTTTTCCGTCATTTTCGGGCATCGCGCGCAATTTTTTCATCGATTTTTTAAATTTTGGCGACGGCCGTCGCCAAACGATCGAACCTGACGAAAAAATTAAAAAATTTGACGAAAAAAATTGACTTTTGTTGTCTTTTTGTTGTCAAAATTCGGCCTAAAATCATCCTTATTTCGGCTAAATCAGTGACTAAACTTTACTCAAATACTGCAAAATATCCTTCTTAGGCAGAAATATTTAGGGCACAAAATCCGAACTTTTGATTAAAAATCTCTCGAGTATTGCCATTATATAGACGACCTTCTTAGATCACGGCTTTTTCAATGAGAATTCGGCTAAAAACGCTGAAAATCACCCCGGAAACGCTAGAAAAAATCTTCAAAACTCCTCGAAAAAAATCGGGTAGATTTACGGTAAACAGCATGCGCGCGGAATTTCGGAGCATCGTTCAGAGCAATTTTGCACTGTTGGAATGGGGACTTCGCAATTGAAAACACAGGGAATTGGTGATCCTACAGATTGGTATACTCAGAGAGTGGTGGCAAATATACAGAAAATTGATCAATTTTGGAGAAAAGACTGATCTAATAATTTAGACCTCGCGTTCTGATTATGGGGTGAACTGAAGAGTGGAGGCGATCGAATGGACTGAAAAACACTTATTGCTACCTATAAGCTGATTCCTGTTCACTAACCAATCATGATATTCAGCCATTTTCCGATTCGACGGTCCTGGTTCATCTAAATCCACATCATCCGAAGGCGCATTACATCCGGATGGATCTGCTGCTGCTGCTTCATCTTCAACATCCGTTTCATCCGCCGCAATCTCTCCTACTCGTGCTCCTCTCCGAACAAAATCTTCGTAATCGTCGAGGGCCGCTTCGAGGTGGACCCGAAGATCATGGAGCGTCAAACGATGGTGCTGTGATTGGGGGTTCTAAGAACAGAAAAAATCGAGCCCATTGTCGATTCTGTCGTCCAGTAATTCCGAGATGAGGAGCGGTCTGTGGTCCTACAAAAAAGACACTCCTATTTCGAAATTTGATCAGAAACGCTTACAATGACTCCGGCTCCGTCTCGATCTATTAGCACAAGTGCGGGGGGCTTAATATCGTTGAGCAAAGTGACCACGAATTCGAGATTCATTGTGTTGTTGAACTGAAAGATGGCAATTGTATATATGAGTACCAACGGGAAACTTCGCGTCTTCTAGTCGCCGCGACACAGGGGCAGTATCGTTAGCTTCACTAGTTCCAGGCTGTTGTTCTTCGTAGTTGCTGACCGATTGCCCTGATTGTGGTGATCGACTTCTGCTTGTACTTGAATTTTCAGATTGGTTGTCTTGGGCTTGTGCTGGGGCGGCTCGTTGGATAGGCTTAAATCGATGTTATTCACGAGAAATTCAATTCAGATAACTTACTCCCTTCCTTTTCTTCTGCTTTTCTTTAGATTTCTTCTTACCCATTTTTATTTGAGAGGGTGGCCGCCTGAAAATGTTAAATTGTGCAAGAAAAGTATATATGTGACGACGACGATTAACAGAACGAGTGAATTATACAGGAAATAAAAGTTCGATTTTGCCGAAAACTTGGCGGCTGAAGGCGAAAATATTTTGAGATCAATAATTCAATTTGAGATCAAAAAAAAATTATTGAGATCAATAATTCAAATTGGCACAAATCTTTGAGCAAAACGATAGTTTTGTTTTTTCCTTCCTTCCCAGAGAATAGAGATCACAAAAATCGGGGAGAAACCAGTTTGCGCAAGAAACGAACGCGGGAGAAACGAAACGGGGAGAAATTCGGTTCACTGTCACGTCAGATTGCAGAAAAATTACTGTACCATTCAATTTACAGCGAGCTATTTTATTTTCGCCAGAAATGTTTCAAAAATTAAATGGTACAGAAATTTTTCTGCAATCTGACGTGACAGTGAACCAAATTTCTCCCCGATTCGTTTCTCTCGCTTTCGTTTCTCGCACAAAGTGGTTTCTCCCCGATTTTTGTTGTCTCAGAAAATATATGCAGGATTTTCGAAAAAAAAAATACATTTTTGTACGAAAATTGAAAGAATCTCAAATAGAGCGCTTCTTCAAAAAATTACCCTAAAGTTCAGAAATATACCCTAAAAAATGGAAGAGTAGGTCGTGCGTCGTTTTCTTAGGTTTTTCCTTTCAAAAATTAGGGAGGTTCTCAACTGTCCTCCCTCGAGACAATGACGTCATGAGCTCCGCCCATCTACACACAAATGATGGTGGACGGCGGAACCCGGGAGTTGTCGGTACATTGTCTACCCTGCACTATATAAGAGAGATCGTTTTCGACTATAGTTGTCACAGTCATGGATACCACTCGCTATCCACGCAATGACCCAGCGCATCACCTTCGCTTACACACTCCAACAACACACCGGGGTGTGTAGTGAAGGTGATGGTAAGCCTGGCGAGCGGCGGCCAAAGCGGTAGCGGTGCTCCATGATGTGCCCCCGAGAAGACAACCTAGGGTACGTTAGTACCGGGGGGATTTTCAAAGCTGGAATGTGGGATCATGCAGAAATT
>GL380015.1:13401-99450 GCA_000143925.2 Caenorhabditis brenneri
TTGAACTCCGAGCGATTCATCAGATTTCAGCTCTTCAAAGGGGTTAGAAAAGCTGAAATGATTAGTTTTGAGTAGAATACAACCCATTTCGATGTAATCGAACAAAATAATCTTGGATCGAAAATGTCAGTTTTTCACCTACTCAACGTATCCCTATACATGGAATTGTGAAAAATTTTGAAAAAAAGTGAAAAAAGTCTCGTAACTCGGGCCGAGCATATATATTTTATGTTGTATATCGGCACTACTTGGGACTAGCAATCGATTGGTGATAGTCTCCCCGATACCATTTTGCAAAAATTGGCACTTATTGAATACAGTCGAACTGAAAAAAGTGATATTTACAGATATACTGACCCTAGCTTTGACGATAAAAATATGGTCCAGTTGAACTTTTTTTAGGTCATAAAAATTGTAATCGATTGGTTAAAAAGCCAACCAGATTGCTCAAAAATGAAAGAAGTTATGACTGTTTGAAGTAAGGTAGTCGTATTTCAGTGAAAAATCATGAAAGTGCACGCTATTCCTCGGAATTTGAGCGTTGGCCGCTAATATTTTATTTTTGTAGTACACCACCCTGGACCATCATTTTGGCAAAATGGGATCGCATTTCCTCTCGGACATATGAAAGACATCCCTTGTTAGTGGCACAATTGAAAAAACACCTGTCCTCCTTGATACAGGAGCAGACAAATCATTCATTCTCTCTAGTTTTGCTGAGAACAAAAACTTGAAAATTTTAGAGGAAAACATAAAACTTGACTTTTGCGTTTTTGGCACGAAAACCAAAACGATAACTTCGAATAGAGTTGCTTTTGAAATTTTGACAAACCAAAACACAGTTTTGATCGTTGAAGCTCTGACTGTACCAGAAATAACTAAACTAATTGAGCCCTTGACTTTATCCAGTGAAGATGAGAATTACTTAAAGTTGAGAAATCAAAAGCTCGCCAACACCACAAAACCTGAAAGAGCAATCGCTCTGTTAGGATGCGATGTTTTTTGGGAATTAATCAAAGACGGAAAAAAGAAATTGCCATCTGGAAAGTTCTTGATTCCAACCCAAATCGGTAATATAGTTTGCGATTCAAACTATGAAAATGACACTAACCAGCGTACACTAAGTACGAAAATGAGAACACACAACGAAACAAATCGTCTTGTGAAAACATTAGATCAAAAAATTGAAAAACACAACAAAATGAAACCAGTATTTCATGTGTCTCTTCATGAAGACAACAACGTCTATGTTGAAAAAGACAGAAAAGATTTCAAAAAGGAAGAAAAAACCTGTCTTGTTGGCAACAAAACAGAACAAAGAAAAACAGAGAACACTCATGCTGATATCTCTCCTTCCCATTTTGAGACAGAAAACAACAACAAAAAGAAAAACCATTTTGAGAAAGATGACTTTCAAAGGTATCGAGGCAATGATTCGCTTGTGATACAGGTTGTTAACAACCCAATTAACCTCAACATCCAGAACACAGTAAAACTAATTAAACCAAAACCATTTAGTGACATAAAAATTGAGCTGAAATCTATTACTGATTACCCTAACCAACAAACTTTGCAGAAAATTAATGAATCGTCCCAAGAAAAACAGGCTCTTGTTTTGAAAAAAAAAAAACTAAATTACAGAGAAGATACCGAAACTCGACTGAAGGCCAACCGTGAGGACAAACCAATGATTGTTTGTGGCAGATCAATCACTACAACTTCCAAACTACTCAAAATGGCCCAAAATCATTTACAGAAAAAAACATTGATTTACTTGGCAAATCCCGAAAAAATCAACCCAGTGGTACACTTACCAAAGATGGAACCGTTCGGTCACTATGCCTGGCCGCCGGAAGCTGACGGGAATAACCCGTCATATATTTTCTTCTCCCCTTTTCCTGTTTCCCTTTTGCTCTCCTTATCCCCCCAATTCATTGCTTTAATATGGCCTTTCAGAAAATTACACTCGAACTATTCTTACTCCCAACACTTTTTCCAACCCCTTGTCCCACGTTCTACCGACACTACGACATTGGCAACGATGATGCTCAATACAACAAAGGAATGCCCGAAATCTGAACCAAATTGCATGCAACCGATCATCGAAGAAAAAAGAAAAACACCACTGTTCTGGAATGCTCATCCAAACAAATTACAAAACCTGGATATGGACTCTTCTGCCAAGCTGCCAGGCCCGGAGTGTCGCGAATGTTATTTGCGACTCAAAGAACTATCATTCGTCTCTGCCTGCCGCTCGTGGAAATCACATCGGCTGGAAGGACTGGATCTCGCATCAAAGACCAATGCAACATCTGCAACGCTGTCTCCTTATCTCCGACGAGGAAAGTGCAACCTGACAGTCGGAGAAACTATGATCACTTCCGGCAACCTTATCTCCGAAGAAGAAAGTGCAACCGAACTTCTAGAAAGACTTCACCATGAAGGCCATACAAGAAACCGGAATACCGGATAAGAGCAGTATAAAAGAGAGCAGCAAGAAGATGCAATATGCTTCCATTGCTTCCGAACTACCATACTTCCGAGAAGAACAATCCCCGCCTGCTGACCAAATCTATCCCCCAACTCTCCCAACCTTCTATTCGATATTTTCTCTATATTTTATTATCTTATTTGAATAAACCGTAAAACTATCACATCGTCTTCGTGTTTGCCCAACTGAACCACCAAACACTTGAAGAATAAACAAGTGTCACTTTGACATTTGTTACAATTACCATTCAACGTCAAATCCCACTTTCCCACAGGTTCACAGGTCACTCAGTCCCTCTTCTACCCAGTTGCCTTCCTCTCATTCGTTCACATATTTTGGCATCATGAACGACGTCGTTGTCACATTTCCTCTACTTTGTCTACCAAAAAATGCTATTCTGAACACATTAGAAGTCATGAAAAATCCACAAATGTAAGTTTTTTAAACTTATCAAGACTCTATCATCGTCATGAAATTTCTTTCAGATTTGGAGTTTCTCTTCTCTCCAAGAAAACCAAGAGCCTAGTTGAATTGTTGAAGTTGACAACTAGAAGGTTCATAGTAAGTATATCTGACCCCATCAGAATCCAACTGCTCTTTCCCATTGATGGGAGAGATCATTTGTATCTTGAACTCTCTCAATTTGAAGAAAACTATTCATCTGAAGGTCTTGGAACACCGGGAAACGTTCACTGTGATTTTGAAAACACGCGTGTAGAATGGAGAAACTCAATGAGTGCCAAACAACTGCTGGATCATCTGCTATTCATATTCCATGGCTCTATAACTTCACTATACTTTTACTCGAACTGTGTACGATTCAGTCTAGACTCAGTTCACAAATACGTTAAAGACGTCAAAAGCATCCATATCTTATCCAGAAATCGTGAGCACACTAGAAAGATTCTGAGTTTGTTCCATCCAGCAGCATTTGACATAAACTATTCAACTCTTATTGATCGCGTTCCCGGAGACGTTCTGATTCAAAATCTTGATCATATTCGTGTACTCCACGCGCAAATTACTCTCAATGACTTGCTAATAACTAATGCTCGGTCAATTCGTTTTGAACATTTCAAAATATCTGCCAGAATTCTCAACAAATTTTTGAAGATGTTTGTTAAAGGATCCAACCAACGTTTGAAATTTATGTTACTTGCATTTCGCCACACTGCTATTCAACCTGGTGAATTATTGAGTGGATTGAAATACAAAAGTGCTCCACACGGTATACGGAGATGCTTCAAAACTGTTGACGAGAGAAAGATATGGGATGTTGCTGAAGGATGGGATATCTCAAGATTCGATGGTGTAAAAGCAACGATTAACTTAAACAGACAGAATGGTTTAGTATATTTCAAACTGTTTGTTTGGCACGACCATTGTATTGTAGATTGAATCGATTCATAATTCTTCTGTCTTCTTCTTTGTAATCTTCTGAGAATCCAAAAAAAAATTCTTGTTTTTTACAATTCGCTACGAATAAAAAACCTATTTATCTTCAATAATAAATACTTGTTCCAGAATCATTTAACCATTTTTCAAATTGTTCCCTTTGTATTAAACGAAACTATTGTTTATATGTCTAGAGATTGCCATTTGAATGACAATGGAATTGCCAACTACCGTCATCTTCTATATACTAAAGGAATAGCTCTGTGTGTCTGTGTGTGTGTGTGTCCAGCGCTTATCACTGAATAACTTTTGACCCCCTCGACCGTTTTCTACCATATTTGGCATGTAGTCATGGGTCACCGAGCGCTTCAATTCTATAAAGTTTGGAGCACGGGTTACTGTAGGATTACGGTAGCTACAGTAACCAGATAACTCAACAATAGCTAGAAAACGGGTTCGAAGTGCTCAGAATTGTTCCATTTTTTGCATGCACTACCTAAGGGACCCCAATAGTACACCATCAAAAAATGGTGGAGATTACTGTAGGATTACGGTAGTTATGGTACTCCGAAAATTCAACTGGCAAGCTCTGGATGGATAACCTTCCAGAACATTCTCTTTCTTTCCAGAAACTTCTAGAAACTTCCAGAGCTTCCAGAAACTTCTAGAAACTTCCAAAGCTTCCAGAAACTTCTAGAAACTTCCAAAACTTTCAGAAACTTCTAGAAACTTCCAGAAACTTCTAGGAACTTCCAGAGCTTCCAGAAACTTCTAGCAACTTCCAGAGCTTCCAGAAGCTTCTAGGAACTCCCTGAACTTCCAGAAACTTCTAGAAACTTCCAGAAACGTCAAAACATGTGATTATTTTGGCGGGAAATCAAATTTTCAAAAATTTTGGCGGGAATTCAACTTAGCAACACTTTTGGAACTTCAGATGGAGGCTTAGGGTGCATCACAACCCAATGATCAAAAATGAGTTTAAGCGTGGCAAATTAACCCCCCATTGAGGAGCGCAGCGACGAACAAAAAGGAGGTGAGCCGCCGTAGGCGGCGCCACCGACTGGTTTGTCACTAAATAAAATAAAATGTTTGAAATCGCATTGATTGGCGCCTTGTACTCCTCTCGGAGTCGAGGAGACTCCACTTACTTGGGGGCTATGCATATCGTTTCAGAGCGATTTTTGACATATGCTCCAAGAGGAAAATTTTCATAGAAAAAGCAAATACACCGGAATAATAAATAAAAACAATGCAAAAAATGTGACTTCAGTCCTCCTTTAACGTTACTTGCAAGGTGCCAATAAGGCTTCGTATTTTTGAATTTTAGCAAAACTTAGTTGTCATGCGCCTTTAAGGTTCACGAAACGCTTTTAAGATTAGCTATTACATTCAAAAGTAGCAAGAGCGCCTTTAAAATTTATGCGACTCACAAAAATATCGAAAGCGATCGAAGCGGAAATCACAAAGACATCACTGATCAGCTGCCAATTTTTTGGCTTTCAATTTGAAAGTTTCAAAAATCAAAAATCTCAATTTGTTCCGTTTGCATCTATTTATTATGAATTATCAAATTATTATCATTAACATGATGTTTGTTCCTGTTATTTTTGAAAACAACAGAATTTTTTATGATATTTTTGATTTTATTACGTGAAAAGATCGCTGAATCCAAAAAACTTGGTTTTAATAAAGCTTTGTTTTATTACTTAGTTTTTGGGATAATGGGCTATTTGTAACAAAAAAGTACAAAAAACAACGGAAAATCGATGTTTTCAACAATTCTCATCTCAAAAACTAAGTAATAAAGCCCTATCGAAACCAATTTTTTTGGATTCAGCGTGTTCTAATACATCTTTTCTTTTAATAAAATTTAAAAAATCATAGAGAATTGTTGAGGTTTATTGCTAAATGTGAGCACGTTTTGCGCGTCGCGTAGATTTCGCCGGACCGTGGTCCATCCAACTCATTGTCTCCTATCTTGGAGGATTTCAGTTCTTCAACCCCTCTGTCAGGTTCATCCAACTCAATAGAACCGGAATCAAAAACAAAATGTGCTGAAAAGGAGGTAGAAAAGAAGAAAGAGTGAAAGGGACGCAGAGTTTCCATAGCTCCCCCCTCTCCCCGTTGTTGTTTCCGCTGTTTGTTCTATACTTTTCACCCGTCTCTGCCTGTACCTCAGTGGGGGGTCGGTCGTCGTTCTTTCCCTACGTGTATGTTCCTTCTGCTTGTCCGCGTCTCTACAGCTTCCTGTTGTATCTCGCCCTCTTGTGCGACGACCCGACCACCCTTCTCGTTTTCCCCAACCACATGTATTTCCCTTTGGCCCCTTGTCGGGGCCTCTTTGTCTATTGATTTTCTATAATTGTACTATGTTTATTAATGGCATCTTCTGCCTATCAGATAGATGGGCTCTGCCGACCTGATTATTTTTAATTTTTATCATTGAAAAGTGAGTTTTTTTTTCTGTTTTTTGGGAGCTTTTGGAGCAAAAACTTTGATAATCATGAGGAAATTAGTCGACTGTTTGGCTGAATTTTTTTCCGAATACGTAGGCCACCAGTTTCTCGCAAAAGAACGATTCATTCCTGAAAAATGGGTTTTTCGTTGAAAAAAAAAAGATTATTTGGGTTGAATTCCGCCGTTTTTAATTTTCTATCAACAATTTTCTATCAGAACGTTGATGTTTGGCTCAAATTATGATATTTTCGGCATTTATTTATTTCCCGGTTTTTTTTTGAAGTCAAATAAATACACAGGCTTCCAAAAATATACCTGGGACCAGGGCTGTGCGAAACAATTTCGAAGATACATTTTTTTCGGTTTTTTTTTGCCCTGAAAGATTGAAAAAAAAGATTTTTCGAATTTTTTCGGTTAGAAATTTTCGAAAAAAAAAAGTTTTTCCGATTTTTTTTCGAAACTTTTTTTTCCGCACATCTTTGCCCGAGACCCTAAAGTAATATATTTTGGCTCGAAATCACTGATTTTCACTTTTAAATATCTGAATATTTTTGTTTTTAAATCGGGCAACCGGAAAACATGGTTCCTATGGTTATAATTAACAAGCAAGTTTCAGTACTGAAACTTTGGAGCACTGTAACTCAGCTTCTCTCTCTCTCTCTTGTCATCTTTTTAAAATGAATTTTCTTCAGAAATGAATCTCAAGGAAAGAAATGAAGAGCTGGATCTCAAAAGAAGAGGAGTTGATCAAGAGAGAACAAGAATTGGCAGCTCTCAAGAACCACCAAAAAGAAGCACTCGAAGTTGAAAAAATGGAACTGGAGGAGAAAACAAATCTTTACCTCGAAAGAACTCAAATCTTCACGGAGGCGAAAATTCAACTTGATGCCGATCGAACCGATGTAGCAAGCAGGGAGAAGAAGGTCGAAGCTGAGGGAACTACGAATTCTGGAGCACAAAGAAAAGTCAAGGATGAAATCAATAAGATGGAAAAGGAACGCCAGAATTGGATGAGGGACCGCCAGAGAATGATTGATGAGATGGTGAAGAATCGTGCCGAGTGGAAGGAGGAAAGGATAAGAGAAAAGAATGAAATTGTGGAGAAGAAGAAGAAGATGGCGGAGATGAGTCGCCAACTCACCGAGAAAGAAAAGGACGTTCTGAATGAGGCAGCTAAATCAGTTGGAAAGATTCGTGCGGAACGAACTCAGAAGTTAATGGAGAAGAGGGAGAAACAAGCGCAAACCGATTCAGTGCACTTTGGCGCTCAACAGCTGGAGAAAGATCAGAAGGAGCAAGAAGAAGCAAAGGAGATCAAGATCGATGAGCTGGTAGCCCATGTTAGGGCGATTGCCGACGCCTATTCAAGGCTTCAAAACAGTGTGTTTGTTCAACGCTAAACCCAAAATTGTATTCGTTTTTTTAGATAACCGCGGACAGCAGAATTGGGTGAGGGAGCTTCAAAGAATGGTTGACGGGCTGCAGAAGGATTGTGCCGAGTGGAAGAAGGAAAAGATAAGAGAAAGGAATGAAATTGAGGTGGAGAAGAAGAAGATGGCGGAAGATCAACGAGAGTTTTAGAAGAAAAGGAAGCAGTTGGCAGCTGATCGAGCTCAATTTGAATTTTTTGGATTCGTCCGGAACAAATAATAATTTTTGATAATTTTATTTCATTCAATAAAATAGAATTGAATTATACAATTTGTTCTTTCTCTTTTCTCCTGATTTCAGTTGCAACTTTTGCACTGTGCAATATTTTGAAAGCATTTACCTTTTCATTATTTCAGCTTTTCTAATACACATTTTTTCAGAAAACCGTCATGTCTACTCACCTCATGTATACTCACGTATCAGCTACATATTCAATGGGTTGTTTTCAATTTTTAATCTTTATTTTTCAATGTGAGTTTTTTTATGATTAGTAGCAATAAAATGCTTCATACAGTAGCTACCTGAAAAAAATTTCGATTCTTTCAGCCTAGACATTTTTCTCAACATGTCTAATTTACATTTTTCAGAAAAATCATAATATTCTACCCACTTCATGCATACTCCACTCGTAGTTTATTCAATTCTGGGTCTTCAATCAATTATTTTGGATTTTTATATTTTAATGTGAGTTCATTTTCAAATATTAAAAATACTCGATTGTCGTCGAAAAAGTTGAGTCGGATTTTGATCAGACGTTCGAGCTGCTTGAATAATTAGGATGAAACTTAAGCAACGCTTGGTCGGAAGATTGGTGGCTGTCAGCTTCTAATCAGAGGTTTCACAAATTCTCGTCGGACTATTGTCAGCTTTTGCTAGTGTCTTTGCCTGAATTTGATAAACTTCGACCAGAAGCTGCCGGCAACAATCAAATAATTTCCTTGACAGAACTGCCTAAAATAGCATTGAACTGGCATTTTTCAGATCTTCATATCTTCATATCCCCAAAGTCACGTCATATATTTATCTTCAATGGATTATTTTCAATTTCTCAATGTGAGTTTTTTTAATGATCAGTACCGACAGAAATCAGCTTATCTAATCACCATTTTTCAGAAAATCTTCATATTTTATCACTTCACGCATACTCACTTCATTTCTTATTCAAGTTCCCTGTGGTTAAGGATCTCAATGGATTATTTCGAATTATACTTTATTTATCGACGTGAGTTTTTTTAGTAGAAATCTTGACAGAATCGCCTAAAACAGTCTTGAATTATCATTTTTTCAGACTATCATACTCATTTCACAGTTACTCAGACTTCCCTGGTTTTGGAGGTCCCTCTCTCTCGATTATTTTTGAATTTTTTGGGTCTGCCACCGTAAAGCCAAAATTCCGGAGTCTTGAATGGTGTTCCCTCCGGGAACGCATTCACCGTTGCACAACACACAATGAGGAGAATGCTCCAAGGACAAGTCAATCTCATGGAGAAGATGATGATGAGCGAGCAAGTATCATTCGGAAATCTTCTTGGATTTCCTGCTCCTAATCTACATGAAGTCGGAGTTCAAGGTTAGTTTTTTTTACCAAAAAGCATGAGATTAGGGCGTTAAAGCGTAACTGCTTGTTGGAGATTGATATTTAATACTTTCAATTTTCAGGATCAACCAGACAGTCGTCCAATTGGACTTCAGCACTGCCGAGCCCACTTCTTGGAAGACAAGGACTTCTCGTTCCATCTGAAGTCATCACTACTAATGTCGTCAAACAGCACACCACAGCAGCCACAAACACGGAATCGGATGAAGAGCTTCAGAGAGAGAGAATGATGCTGGATGCAGTCCGAGGACAATTGGCCACGGTCATCCAACTAAACGGAGAGCTTATCCAAGAGAATCACTGCCTTCAAGACGATTCGAGAGACCTTCGCTAAGATATGGAGGATCTTGTTCGGGAAAATCATCTTCTCGAGCAAAACCACTTTCACACGCTCGCTAACCATCAAGATCTTATGGAGGAGTATCAATCTCAAGAGGCGAGACTGGAAAAAGTTGCGGAAGATTACATAGGATTCAGAACCGCTTATAGAAAAGAGAAAAAGAAGAAAATCGAGATGTCGACGGAGAATTGTGCACTGAGAGCTGCCAACGCCACCTTAAAGGCTAGCAATGAAAAACTGAAGAAGGTCGCAACCACCGCAAATGCCGAAAGAGTCACAGCTCTCAAAGCTCAGATTGCTGACCAGGACAAGACCATCGACAAATTGACTGAAACAAATGAAATCGTCGACATCGAGCTCTTTTTGGAGCAAGAAAAAACAAGAAACTAGAGGCCAACCAAACTCAAAAGGAGGATAAAATCAAGGAGCTCAGTGAATTGTTGGAGACAGCGGACAGACACCACAGCAGCCACAAATACGGAATCAGATGAAGAGCTCCAGACCACTAGAATGATGCTGGATGCAATACGAGGAAAACTAGGCACGGCCACTCTGGAAACGGATCGCCGTCAACTCAAACAGGACCTGGATGAGCTTAGGGTCGCTCCACAATCCTTCAGTGCTCAGCAACGCCAAATAGAAGAACATCTTGCCGATGGTCGAGCTGAACTGGAAGCGGAGCGCCGTCAACTCCAACAGAGCCAGGATCAGCTTAGGATTTCCCAACAATCCTTCAGTGCTCAACAACGTCAAATGGAAGAAGACCGTATACTTCTTGTTGAAGAGCGAACAAATCTCCTTACTGGTCAAAATAAATTAGCTACTCGAGAACACCAGTTCGAACACGACTGTGAGAAGTTGACTGTGGACCAAGAAAAACTTCAAGCAGGCCAGAATAAACTTGCCGCTTCTTGATAATTTTATCTTATTGAATAAAATTGAATTGAATTATACATTTTGTCATTTCTTTGTTCTCCTGATTGCAGTTGCAATTCTTGCACTGTGCGATACTTTGCGATCATTTTACCTTATCATTATATTATTCCAGCTTTTCTAATAGAATATTTTCAGAAAACCGTCATACTTATCCACTTCATGCCTATTCACATAATGTCTACACGATTTCGTATCTTCATTCATCAATGTGGGTTTTTTCATGAATGGTAGCAATAGGAAATTTCGAACAGTAAATAACAGAAAAAAAATGCTTTCTACCTAACCACTTTTCAGCATAACTAATTCACATTTCTCAGAAAATTCGTAATTTTCTACCCACTTCATGCGTACTCATTTACATATTTCATTCAGTTTTGGCTCTTCAATCAATTATTCTGAATTTTAATGTTTTCGATGTGAGTTCATTTTCAATTAGTAGGAAAATACGATACTTTGCAATCATTTTACGTTCCCATTATATTTTTCCAGCTTATCCATTTCAAAAAAAAACTGTTTTTTTTTCAGGTTAAACCTACAATGTAAATATTCCTATATTCAACTAATATTCTCTTCATGTTCTAATCCTCATCTTCATCCTGACCCTTCGGCTTTATGGGTCTACCCTCATTTTGATTTTTCTGAATTTTTTAACGTGAGTGTTTTTTTTTTCAAGTCGTTCGTAGATATCATGGGAATTTTTCAAGAAAAACTTGTGGGATTTATCCGAACTCTAATTTTTACAGATTGATTTAACAATGAAATTTGAACGCCGTTTCAATAAGCGAATCTACAACGGAAGCTGGCCTATTGACGAGGTGGTGCACTTCGACAAGGAATGGAAGATCTATGAGTCTGCAAATGAGACGGTGAGTCATGTCTATATAGGATGAGTTGAGAGGGTTTGAAGGTCTCGGAGGGGTTAGAACAGGAGGAAGTGCCGAAAGGGCGGCCCCATACCCATTGCTTGGCGCAGTTCGATAGGAGCGTGCTTGAATCTACGACTGTTCTCGGGGATAGTATGCTTATCGGACTGGAACTATATCCCTGTATTAACCTGGGCGAGTAGGATCTCTGACACCCCGGGGAGTCATGCCTTGGGTTTACAGGTGTCGCGTTATGAAGTCTAGCCGTCGGTGCATATTTTGTTCCATTTTTCTCGATAATTCACTCAACTTATTTCAGCCTTGCCGATAGAATGCTCGGAATGCGCGTGCTGCTCGAAATGCTCCTCCAGTTGTCCCAGCCATTTCAGCAGACGAGGTACGTGTTTGACACTTCAGAAAAAAATTTAGTGGTCAGCTAGGTCAGCTTTAATGTAATTAACGGAATGACAGATGGTCGGGGCCAATAGCTGAGACCACCGGCATAGTTACATGCCATTTTCGGTGTCCGTACCAAAAACAATTCACCGATAACCAACTCTAGAAAATTATCTGTACCTAAAAGAAGCTCACAATCAGTTGGCAGAACCATTTTTTTGGTTTATTTTTTTTCAATAATAGCTCAACTGGTTTCAGCCTCGCAGACAGAATGGTCGGAATGCCCGTGCTGCTCGAAATGCTGCTCCGGCGCCTCAAATCATTCCAGCAGATCAGGCTCCCGTAAGTATTTTATGCTAGGAAAAAAATCTAGAGCCCGATAAAAAACCTTCGAGGGTAATACCGAAAAGGATCAAAGTTAAGCAAGCCTTGACCACAGAAAAACAGTTATCCGAACCAGATAGGTCTATTCCATGTTTCAGCCACGCGAAAGAAGTGCTCGTGCTACTCAAGAACCTCTTCCAGCTGTTCCCGCCGCTGCTCGAGATGCTCCAGAAGTACCAGCCAATCCGGCTTCAGCTGCATCGGTAAGTATTTTACGCTAGAAAAAAGCTAGAGCCAGTTAGTCGTGCCAAAGATGGTTAGGATCAATAATAACAATCAGTGTAGTTGCATGCCACCCACGGGGGTACTGAGAAGGTTCAATGGCAACCAAGCCATGGTTCTAGGAAAGCAGCTATCCGAACCGTGTAGGTCAACAATTTCCTGTTTCAGCCACGCCGAAGAAATGCTCGTGTAGCTCGAGAAGCTCTTCCAGTTGCTCCCGCTGCTCGAGATGCTCTAGAAGTACCAGCCGACCCGGCTGCAGCTGCATCAGTAAGTGTTTTTACCCCTAAAAAACTAGTCGCCAGCTAGGTCGTGAACGTGATTAGTTGAACTGAAGGTTATTCGGGACCATAACCACATGTAACCAAAAAAAAAATTAGTACTAATGGTTACCGATTTGGTAACGGTTCTAAGACATTAAGAAGCAAGCAGTAAATTTTCAAATTTCGAGTTTATTTTAGCCAAGTCAAGACGATGAAGCCATAGTTCTGCCGGATATTCTTGAAACAGAAGCTGCAGCTGCCCCAGCCGCGCCAGAAGATCCAATAGTGCTAGGAGATTATGATGATAAAATTGATCAAGATGCCCCAGCCGTTCTAGCCGCCCCAGCCGTCCGAGCCGCTCCAGTCGATGAAACCGGCGGCCTTAGATATCCATTTCTTACCGGAAGTGATCTGATTGGCCGACGTATAACCGGCATCCACAGTCTCGCAAGGCTAACAATTGGAACTGACGAAGATATCGTCTTCATCTGTGAGCTTGCCGGTGGCACTGTTTGCTACGCTCCAAGAGATTACCTCAATGAAAAGTGAGGGGTTTTTTTGAGATTTTATGTACTGAAACTTTTAAACCCCACGTACAGTTGTCTAAACCCCCAAGTTCTGAATCTTGTATTGAATCAAGTATATTTATCTGTCCATATTTATCTATTCATCCAGTATATATTACTTATCAATAAACCTATTTTCTAGTACAATATTCCTAAGAATAAGAGACAAGGCTGGAAGCATTTCATACCCTCAGATGGTTATCAATTTCTTCCAAGCAAGGGCAAGATTCTGCAGTGGGGACGATGATGAATGATTTTGTAAAGGCCAGGACGGCGGGACTACCGAACGGGACGGAAGCCTAACTTTCGTGGTAGATCTCAACGGATATCTCTGGCCTGTTAGGAACTCTTCGCTTGGTGATGACCCTGACTTTGATAACACAGGGCATGCTTTAACGACCCACATGCCTGGTCCGGTGGGGACCAGGGCTGTGATTTTTTTCGGAATTTTTTTTTCGCACAGCACTGGTGGGGACTCATGACTCAGCAATAAGCTCCCAACTGGCCCGGGTAGTTGAAACCTCTCATGACGGCAATACATGACACGTTACCGACTCATTACGTTGCAATGAAAAGGAGTAGACCCTGACGACAAAGATCGGCGACGCGGCAAAGGCCTATATCCTAGTAATAGCGCTAACTGGCCTCACAGGAACCTTCACAGCATAGGCAGTCTTTACCTGGCGGACCCAGCGTAGTTTTATATAGCAGTGACGCATGACCCGATACAAAACAGTGACTGGGTTGTACCCACTACGTTACTGCGGAACCCCTATACGACCAACTCACCCATTTTACAGCTCACGATCGCACACGGCAACTACCGCTTCCCATTCATGTTCCAACTACCTGCCCAGATCGGCGGATCTACCAGCTATACTGCCCGTGTCACCATTCAACGCCCCGACTGATTCCTCCCCAGTTACATCGAAAAGGAGATCATCATTGAAAAGAAACTGCCGAATTTCGTGAACCTGTTGAATCTGGAACAAGTCAGCAGCAACAACTTCTCAGTTCTCCGGACTGTCCTAGGAGTTTTCGGTGGAAATGGAACTGTTGAGATTGAGGTGAGTACCCAGTACCAGGAATGTCTCCGATTTAAAACTGGAAATTTCAGTGTGAATTCAACAAGACCATCTTTGTCCCAGGGGAGTCTGTGGCCATCAACACCAAAATCAGTCTGCAACAATGTTTGATAAGTTTGTTTCATTGAATAAAATAGAATTGAATTATACATTTTGTACTTTTTTTTCTTCCTTGATTACAGTTGCAATTCTTGCACTGTGCAATACTTCGCAATCATTTTACCTTATCATTATTCCAGCTTTTCTAATATACACTTTTCAGAAAACCGTCATGTTTACTCATTTCATGCCTAATCACATAATATCTACATATATAATGGGTTAGTTTCAATTTCGGTTCTTTAGTTTTCAATGTGAGTTTTTTTCACGAGTAGTAGCAATAAAAAAACTTCGACCACTTTTCAGTATATCTAATTCACATTTTTCAGAAAAATCATAATTTTCTACCCCCTTCATGCATACTTAACTCGTATTTTATTCAATTTTGGATCTTCAATCAACTATTCTGAATTTTAAAGTTGTCAATGTGAGTTTATCTCTTCTATATACTAAAGGAATAGCTCTGTGTGTGTGTCTGTCTGTCCAGCACTTATCACTGAATAACTTTTGTACCCCTCGATCGTTTCCTATCATATTTGGCATTTGGTCATGGGTCACCGAACGCTTCAATTCTATAAAGTTTGAAGCACCGGTTACTGTAGGATTACGGTAGCTACAGTAACCAGATAACACAGCAGTAGCTAGAAAACGGGTTCGAAGTGCTCAGAATTGTTCCATTTTTTGCATGTACTGTCTTAGGGACCTCAATGGTACACCAACAAAAAATGGTGGAGATTACTGTAGGATTACGGTAGTTATGGTACTCCGAAAACTCGATTGGCAAGCTCTGGATAGATAACCTTCCGGAACATTCTCCTTCTTTCCAGAAACTTCTGGAATCTCCCAAAACTTCCTGAAACTTCTAGAGCCTTCCAGAACTTCCAGAAGCTTCAAGAAACTTCCAGAATGTTCCTGAACTTCCTGAAACTTCTAGAAACTTCCAGAAAAGTCAAAACATTTGATTATTTTGGCGGGAAATCAAATTTTCAAAATTTTTGGAGGGAATTCAATTTATCAAAATTTTTGTCAGGAATTAATATTTTCGAAATTTTTGGCGGGAATTCAATTCTTCAAAATTTTTGGCGGAATTCAAATTTTCAAAAGTTTCAGCAGGATTAAAATTAACAAAATTTTTGGAACTTCAGAAAGAGGCTTAGGGTGCATCACGGCCCAACGATAAAAAATGGGTTGAGCGTGGCAAATTAACCCCACATTGAGGAGCGCAGCGACGAACAAAAAGGAGGTGAGCCGCCGTAGGCGGCGCCACCGACTGGTTTTAAACTAGTAGGAAAATACGTTACTTCGCAATCATTTTACGTTATCGTTATTTTATTTCAGCTTTTCCATCACGCACTTTTCAGAAAAGACTCTGTTTTTTTTTCAGGTTAAACCTAAAATGTACATATTCCCGTGTTCAAATTATATTCTCTTCATATTTTAATCCCCATCTTCATTCTGATCCTTTGGCTTTATGGGTCAACCTTTATTTTGTTTTTTCTGAAACTTTTCAATGTGAGTGTTTTTTTTTTCAAATCTTTTGTAGATATCATAGGAATTTTTCAAAACAAAAAACGTGTAGGATTTATCCGGAATCTAATTTTTTCAGATTAATTTACCCCTGTGTACCAGCTACACTGCTCGTGTTATCATTCAACGCCCCGATCGTGTCTTTCCCAGCTACGTCAAAAAGGAAACAATTTTTGAGAAGAAACTTCCAAATTTCGTCAAGTGGTGAATTTGGAACAAGTGAGCAGCAAGAACTTCTCAGTGCTCCGAACTGTCCCAGGAGTATCCGGTGGAAACGAAAGAATTGAGATTGAGGTGAGTACCCAGCACCAGAAAGGTCTCCGATTTGAAACTGGAAATTTCAGGGTTAATTCAACAAGACCATCTTCGTCCCAGAGGAGTCTGTGGCCATCAAGACGAGAATCACCAATAACTCCTGCAAAGCGATCAACGGAATCTCCTTTGAGATCACCAAGAACCAAAACTTCTATTCCCATCCCTTCAGGAAGATGAATGTGCTGAATGGAAGAGTCCAAGAACTCATTCGAGGTGGATATGCCCCAGGGAGCCGAGATGGAGAAAACCTATGAGATGCTGATCCCGGAGAACTGCCATCCCTCATTCCAATCTTCTCTGCTGATTGCCTTCGAGTCAACATCAAGATGAAGGGGCTGTTTGCTCCAGGTGTCCATCACGAAAGAGCAATTTTTGTGGGAAAGATTGAGGAAGCAGAAGAGGCTACAGAAAACCGGATGCCAGGAACTGGTGGAGGAACATTGGCGCAAGTTGCTGAGGAAGTACAGGCACCAGATCTTCCAACATATGATGAAGTCGAGGAAGAAGAACTTCCAAGCTATGATGAGGCGATTGAGAAGCAGGAGAATCAGCGGGAAAACGATGTAATTATCTAAAATAATTATTTTCATTTATTTCGCACAATAAACTTAATTTGGATATAACAACTTTTTGTTTTTCTATTTTTCTGATTTCAGCTGCAATTTCATTGCTCTGTGAGATATCTTGAACATGTTTACACTTGAAGATTTGATAACTTGTCCAATCTGTTTTTTTCAGGTTAAACCTACAATGAACATATTCCTATATTCAACTAATATTCTCTTCATATTCTTATTCTCATACGATCTTTTGGCTTTATGGGTCTACCCTTATTTGATTTTTCTGAAGTTTTTCAGGTGCGTGTTTTTTCCAAATCTTTTGTAAGTATCATAGGAATTTTCAAAGAAAAACTTGTAGGATTTACCCGAACTCTAATTTTTTCCAGATTGATTCACTCCTCAAAACTGAACGACGAAGTCAAAGATTGTTTCAAAAACCGTCCCAAAAAGTGAGTTAATTTTGAGAATTTTCCTCTTTATGTCATTTTTACAGTGCTGAAGGAGGCCTTCATCAGTGCCATAAAAATCCAGTTCAAAGGAGTCGAAGAGACAAGCATGGGACATTTTGATAAGAGGGTGTACAATGGAAGCTGGCCTGATGAGGTGGTACACTTCGATAAGGAATCTACTCTCAATGCTGCCTCTGAACTCATTAATTTTTTGAGAAATAAGGCACTAAAAATTTTTTTATCGGCTTTTTGCCCATTTTTTCAAGGATTTTTCTGTAAAAAACAGAACAAAAATTTTAATTTGATTTTTTCTAAAATTTTCGAAAATTTCAGTTGGCTGAAAATATTTCCAGATCGATTTTTTGAGAAATTTCGAAATAAAATGATTTTATTTTGAAACTTTTGTCCATTCTCCGAGAATTTTTCTGTGAAAAAGGAAACAAAAAATTTAATTGATTTTCAGTAAATTTTTCAAAAATTCCAGTTGGCTGGAATTATTTCCAGATAAATTTTTCGAGAAACTTCGCAATAAAAGAATTTTAATCGAGTCTTTCGCCCATTTTTTAAGGATTTTTCTGTGAAAAACAGAACAAGAATTTCAATTTGATTTTCCCTGAAGTTGTAAAAATTTTTAGTTGGCTGAAAATATTTCCAGATGGATTTTTGAAAATTTTCGCAAAAAAAAGTTTTCATTAGTTTTTTGCTCATTTTTCAACTTTTTTTCAAGTGAAAACAGAACAAGAATTTCAATTTGATTTTCTCTAAAAATTTTCTGATTTTTCAGTTGGCTGAAAATACTCCAGATCAATTTTTTGAAAAATTTTGCAATAAAATAATTTTTATCGGATTTTTTAATCCATTTTTCAACGATTTTTCAAACGCGCGTCAAATGAAATAATATTGGAAGGAAGGGGAGGGGAATGTGGAGCGGAAATGCAAATGTGTTGCATTTTCGGTAGAGTGAATGGGAAGGAGGAACTATTTATTTGACACAAAAAGTTATTTGAAGCCCTAGTAGTTTCTAATAATTTGAGTTTGATCTCAACTATAATTTTCAAATCTATAGTTTTTTGTTCAGCCACAATCAACATTCCTAACGATGTCGAATGTTGATTTTGTACATATGTTAGCTGAAAATTGAAAAATGTCAAAGTTTTGTTATCAAAATCACATCGGGTTTTAAAATTTCAACAATTTCGACCGAATTCAATTCTTTTTTCTAGAGCATTATGCTGAATCTTGCTTTTTCTTTGGTTTTCCTCACTTATCATTCAGGTATCATTATTTTTCTCACTTTTTGTGATTCCTTGATAATCCCATAGTTCGCTTACCTCCCCCTTCCTTCTTTTTCTGCATGTTGTGTATGCTCTTCTCTTCGACGGACCTGTTCCAAGACGTGTATATTGATTGACACATCCTTAGCTCTCCTCCCCACTTATTTGTGTGCGTCACGCGCACTTGCTGCCGATTTTCTCCCCCTGCGTCTCTCTATGTTTTCTTAGTTGCATTTGCTTTTTTCCTTTTGTTTTACTTGATTTTCAGTGTAAGTTTTTAAAAATTTTTTTAGAAAAATGGAAAATAGAAATTTTTCGGATCAGAATGATACCTATTTTCCGTTTCCGCTGTTTTTCACTCTTGGAACTGCGTTGCAAACTTTCACAATTTGAAAAAGAAATAGCTTTTTATTTTGCAGGTTTTTGCAATAATTGTTGCAAATTGAAGGATGACAAATGTTTCGATAATCTCTGGAACCAAAAAAGATGTCGGAAAAATACTAAAATCGGCTGTGAAAAGGTTCATCAGAATTTTAAACAAAATTTCAGGCGAAAACTGTTTTCCTTTGTTTCAGACGCTGTTCTACAAGAAAATTACGCTCTACGAATCATTTCTATCATACGGAATGTTACAACACAATCAAGTTCATGTTGCACTATCGGAATTATGAGCCTCTGTTGCAGTGTACTGCTTCAAGACTCGTTCTGATATGCAAACATTACTGTAAATACGGAACCATAACAACGCAATGCAGTATTATGATGTGAATTACCAAGATCGTGACATATTATTGATAAGCAACTACTGTGAATTTGTGCAGGTGAGAGTTTTCCTCCAAAAACTGTCATCTGATGTGATCCTAGCTACAAGTTTGGCCCAAAATTACAAATTTCTCCCTGGAATAATCTCCTGGTCAGATTTTCTGAACAATTTCATCACGAAATTTTCCGAATAACCCGAAAAACGGTTTTTCCCTCTAGAATATTACGAAATAGACAAAAAATGATGCAAATGCGCCCCACCAACACGAGCAAAAGAGTGAGAGACGGCAGAGAAACCCCTCGTGTTTGTCATGCGCAGCCCATGGGTCTTGCAACGAAATGACTACTTTCTTCGTTTTTCTAAGATTTTCAGCCAAAATTTTTGCCAATTTTTGTGAAAAATGGAAAGAAGATTTTTTTTCTGATTAAAATGAGACCAAATTCTATTACTTTTTGTCAATTGTCAGCTTTTAATGACCGTTTCTTCATTTTTCCCTATAAAAACGTTCATTTTGCAGATTTTGATACAATTTTGATGGTTTTGGAGACTTTTGGTCGGAAGAATGGCATATTCAAGAGGAAAATGATACCGACACTGGCGGAAATCAACAAAAAATGTAGGTTCTGAATTAAATCATCGAAATATCCCAAAATCATTTTCTGATTTCAGAATAAATCAAAATGAAGGAATTGATCAGCGGCAACAACGAATCCAGCTGAGTAGAGGCTGCGAGCAAGTTCGAAAATCATGAACACGAAGGTATGTTCAGCTTTTCACGAGAAAATCTCTAACCCAACGCTCACTGATTTTAGGCGCACCTCAACTGATAGAGATGAATAAAGTAAGGAACTGGAGTAGCATATATGTTCGAATGATACCATCGATCTCTCAGAAACTGAAGTTGACAGATGTGACCACAAGCACAAATTTCTGATTTTGATCGGTAATAGACCAAAATAAGTTGAAGAGAAGTGAAAAAACGGTAACTTTTTACAACTCACCTTGTTTTCCTCATAGTCAATTATTTTTTTAGATAGTCCCCAACGTCAGATGCTGACTTCACAGAACCGGGCAACAACGTGATGCATCTCAACTAACAACCAGTTTGGAACTCTTGGAGGTCTTGGTACCAAAGATGAAACAAAGATTATTCAAGATAAGAACGATACAATGGCTCCAATGAAACGTCCGGAACCCAAGCATTACATGAAGATGATTGAGAGAGAAGTGAGACTTGCTACGCCACTGGTCCTTGTCTTATGTTGCTTTTCAAAAGGCAAATCAAATTTTCACTTGACTCATAATTTGCTTGTATTTTTTCAGATGTCCACCGGAATCTTGTCAAAACAACAAGTTTGGATCAACGACATGTACAGTGAGAGTTCTTCATCAAGGACAAACTGCGTTTATGAAAAAAAAATGTACGACAGATGACCTGGACGAGAAATATTCAAATCATTGACGATTGATCATCAGGAACACCCCCTTCACACGATTTACCTATCATATTCAGACATGAAAAGCTGTGAACTAAACCACACTCCCTTGAACATCAGCGGCTGTTGTGAATTTGTGCAGGTGAGATTTTTTTCCAAAAATTTAAGTATGCTTAAAATATATCATCTGTAGTGATCGTAGCTACAATTTAATTCGAAATCACAAATTCCTCTTTTGATTGATCCCCTGGTCTGCTATTCTGAACAATTTCATTACGAAATATTCCAAATAATCCGAAAAATGGTTTTTCCTCTAGAATATTACGAAATAGGCGGAAAATAATGCAAGTGCGCCCCACCAACACGTGCAAAAGAGTGAGAGACGGCAGAGAGACCCCTCGTGTTTGTCATGCGCGGCCCATGGGTCTCGCCACGAAATGACTGTTTTCTCTGTTTTTCTTCAATTTTCAGCTAGAATTTTAGTGAAAAATGGAAAGTGGATTTTTTCTGACCAGATAGAGACCAAATTCAGTTAGTTTCTGTCATTGGTCAATTTCTTATGACCGTTTCTTGACTTTTTTCCACCAAAAAAGTTGATTTTGCAGATTTCGATACGTTTCGGCTTGTCTTGAAGGCTTGCGGTTGGGAATACTAGAGGAAATTGATACCGACACTGGCGGAAATCATCAAAAATTGTAGGTTTTAAATTAGATCACCAAAAATTGCGAAAAAATCATTCAGATAATCCCCAACGTCGGATGCTGACTCCACAGAATCAGACAACATCGCGATGCTTCTCAACTTGTAATAGATTCGGAGCTTTTGAAGATTTTGAGACCAAAGATGAAACAAGGATTATTTACAATGAGAAAGATACAATAAGGCCTGCCTTCAATGAAGCAGTCGGAATCCAAGCATTACATGGATATGATTTGAAGCCTTCTCGTCTAATGCGAAGAATGTTTAACACGGGCATTCTGGAAGGAATGAGACCTGCAACGTCATTAGTCTTTGTCTTATAATGCTTTTCAGAAGGTAAACCAGATTTTTGCTTGAATTTCAGCTCATTTTGTATATTTCCAGATGCCGGCCAGAACCCTTTTGAGACAAGAAGTTTGGATTAATAACACGTCGAAGTTTCTTCAGTTGGACCAACAAAATCACCATGCTCGACATGCCCGAACATAGATAGACTAAAATCGAGAAGTAATAGAAGTTGTTCTTGTCGTCAATCAAACTTCGTCAGATGTGTTATAACAGTATCAACGCCGGAACAATAAATGAAGCAACCATCGGAACAGGAATGTGGGATGAAGAGTTATGAGGTCCAGCCGGGAAACTTGCAATTTAATTGTGTGTTTTATCAAAATTTTCTGTTTATTCTTTTTTTTTTACCATTTGATTTTTTTGTCACAGTAACTTCTGTTAGATTAGTGGGTTAGGGGTTTAGGTAACGTCGAGAAGAAGGAGCTGTGCACAACATCAAAAGCTCGAAGACTCTGGTGGATAACAATTGTAGGTTAACATTGGCAACGTTTCAGTAGCATATATCGAACACTGGGACGAGATGTCAAGTCACATACAGCGTGTTGGGATTGATACAGCAATTTGTTATTGTAAAACAGAAGTGCTAATACCGGATGGCGACTATGGATTGTGAGATGGTTGTAGCGTTCAAAATTTCACACAACTCATCAAATTCAATTTGTCTTTTTTTCAACTGGATGAATAGTTAAGATTCTCCAGATCTCCTGCGATCAGAGAGTGTCTTTTCCATTTATTTTGTTGAATGAGCAAAACCTCTTTTTTTTTCAAAACATTCTTAGATAAGACAGTAGTGTTCGGTTTTCATGTTTAAACCTTCTAGAAGAAAAAAACCAACTAAATAGTAGATTGTGAAGACATGAGCAGTTTTTAGAACCTCAAACGGGAGTGATTTCGTCAGAGAATAATCAGATAAAAGGAAAATATATTGAGTAACAAATGTGCACAACATTTACTCCTATTTACAGCAACCAGGAGAACCGCAATTGATTTTCATTTTCTATCTGTCTCTTTAGAAAAACAACTCTGCAAAACTAAATTATCGTTAGTTTCATCCGACTGGAAAAGAAATTCATGTTGGAAAAAATCGCAGTTTTTCTCGACTTCCTTAACTGTTTGAGACTCTATAAAAATCATTTTTCCTATTTCTTCCTTGAAAACCTGTGAAAAGACCCGTCACCCGAATAGTCAAACACATAGACGGGAGGAGAAAAGAAAGCTCGGAAGAAAACAAAAAAGAGAACAGGTACGGGGTGTGAATCGGCTTTTTTGTAGGTTATCAAAGAGACCGTACGTGACGTCAAGGATGTCGGCATAGCCCACACATTCTCGGTTAATCCCTCTTGCTTTTTTCTCATCTGGCCAACGGTTATTAGCATTCACCCCAGAACGAGTAAATGGTGGTCCGAAACAACCAATATAACATTGGAAATGATGTGTTTTTTTCTTAGACTGAGAGAAGACAAAACATGCAATTCTAAAGAATGTTTTTCAAATTAATGTATGAATACCCTGTTTCTCATTGTGATGGTCAAAGAGAGATGTATTCAAGGCAATTGGCAGTACCTAAAATAGCTGTGACGAATTTTATGGATTTTTGTTCATTTTATTTGTAACATGATGAACTTCAAAAAACCCATTGGAATAGGTGACCTAGAATCATTTCAAAGAATCGCAATTGCGTAGTTGTTCTTTAGGAGGAAAAACTGTAGAGAGGAGAGGCTAAAAGAAACAATTACACAGCTAGGTTGCTCTCTTTGTGCTGGTTCACTTGGGTTTCTCAAAGTTCACCATATTACAAATGATATGAACGAAAATCCATAAAAATTCCTCATCATTGAACCGAGTTATGATGGTTCAGCGATAGCCCAATGAAAAAATTTTGAATATCCTGTTACATCGAGCAGACTGAAAGAAGAAGGCTGATACTCTTGGATACGTTTATAAGTCAGTAGTGGTATCCAAAAACAAAGTATGATCAACATCTGAGATCATGCATTTTTCCACACAAAAAAATTGTTTTAACAACCAATGATTTTCATTTTAGAACTTGAAAGAAGTCACAACTAAATAAGAAAGAGCAATACGAAAAAACATTATTCGAGAAATTAGAATTGGTTGTATAGCTGAGATGGTGAAGAGAAGATCGTACGATATGACTGGTTTAGTGCTTTTTCAACTGGCTCGGCGACTGTTGTGGGGCAGGCAGCAGCGGTGGTCTGAAAACGATATTGTCATTACTGGGCTTGGACAAGTTATGAAGAAATGGGTTTCGTGTCGTAACTATGTTTTCTACTGTTTCTTAAGTATTGTTTAGCCTATGCTACTAAAGCTTTGTCACTCTTCTTCTCGGCGACTCGATTTTCGTCGGTTTTCGCTTTCTTGTGGGCTTTTTCCTTCTTCATTTTCTCGAACTGACGTGTGACTCGCGGGCCAAATCCACACATTGTTGATCTGTAAACTCTATAGTTGGTCATCTGATTGTAAAGAGTTTGTTGAGTTCCTCCAAACGTTCCTGATATAAATTGGATGAATTCAAAACTATAGTAATTGTTAATTGTAAGATTCAACAGATATTATGCTTAAGAATGAGAATTCTAATTTGAATAAAGTTAATTTTGCGGAAACGAACGGGAGTGTATTTTTTGTTTGTTACCTGTTATATTTCCTTATTTCCCGTCCCTCTTTCCATTTCTTTCTGCAATTCATCGGTGGTATACTGTAAGATGTCCTCACCAAACCGCTTCAACTGAAGTTTAAAAACCGTGAAAATTTATCGAAATTTTTTTTCACTTACTCAGGATCTCATTAACAAGTTGACCCACCATACGTTTTCAAAACTTTCACTTCTTCAAACTGACGTCCTTCTCATTTTTTTCAATCGGTTTTTCGCGGCTACATTGCTTCCCATTTTCACCAATTAACAGCCCTCAACACCCTAAACACCGAAAAAAAAAGAAAAATAAAAAACCGAAAAAAACTCACTTGTGGGAACATCTTTGATTGACATCTTCGTTTAATATTCAGAAGTATACCTATCTGAAAAAAAATTGGACTTCGGATGAATCTCCTATTTTTCTCAAAAATTTCCTGTGATACCTACGAAAAATTGAAGAAAGAAACTCACATTTGTAAAGTTCGAAAAAATCAAATAAAGGGAGACCCACAAGCCGGTGAGTCAAAATAATTGAAGAGAGGATTAGAATATAGTGGACGGTTAATTATTCAGGAGTGTGTACATCAATGATCTTACCTGAAAAACAGATTCGGCAAGTTATGAAAAGTTCAAGTGAAAAAGGTTCAAGGTATCTCACAGAGCAATATAATTGCAACTGAAATCATAAAAAAAGAAAAGTAGAAGTTTTTATAACCAATTTTAATTTATTATGTAAAATGAATAAAACGATAAGAATTGACGTCGGAAAGTAAGCTTTCATTCGATGGTTCCGCTCGCAAAGTTTGTGAAGCTCCATGCTTTTTTCTAAGAGAAGTGCCATGGTCGGGTGCTCTCATAGCTGGTTTTTCGTCGTCACTATTTTCCCTGATCAAATTGATGATTGCAAAGTTTTTGTGAAGCTTCTCGACTTTTACTGAAATATGGACAATAACAAGGCTTCAACTACAATGTCACTAAAATGACAGACAGCTTATTCGGTTATTCATCAACAAAAAATGGCAGTTTAATGCATTTTAGTGCTAATAAAACTGAATTAAGGTATCATTTTGAGCTATTGAAGACAGCAAAGTTTACCTTTGGTAGTCTTTCTATCAAATGGGTTATCAATCTGACCGGGAGACCTTTTCTGAAGAGTTTCAGCGCAGGAGTGACATAAAGTGTGCCCGCATTCGGTTAAAATTTGATTGATGCAACTGGAGATGGTGTCGGAATACAGCTTGCAACAGATATTGCACTTGAGGGATTCTTGTCTGAAATTTGAAAATGGAGGGAATCGTTATGTGAAGCTTGTGAGATACTCGTCAAATTTCCCCAAGTAAATTAAATTTTGTTTCTAATCCGGTAGCGACCCCAGGCCGAAAATCATTTCAAAAAATCATAACCCAGCTCAAAATTGCCAGCGGATTTTGAAATTTTTTTTCTGGAATCTATCTACATCAATAAGAACGTCTGAATAAAAACTTCAGACATTCTCGATCATTACCCCCTTGTATGTTGTAACTTACCTTGAATGCGACAAATTTTAATAATTTTAAACTTTGAAGTCCTCGGAAACACCATTCGAAGGCATATTAGCTTTCAGAGGCAATCTGAAAAATCGAAATTGTAACAAATGTTAGGAATTCACCCAAGAATTTTCTATGATGCCTACAAAAAAATTAGAAAAAAAAAACACTCACCATAAATAAATTCAAAAAAAATCAAATGAGGGTAGATCCATGAAGCCAAATGAATCAAAATATGTACATAATTGGTTTTACCTGAAAAAAGTGGGTTAGGCAAGGTAAAAAAGTTTAATTAAAAAGGGTTCAAGGTATCTCATAGTGCAATAAAGTTGCAACTGAAAATAGGGAGAAGCAGAAAAAATAAGTTGTTGTAACCAAATTGAATTTATTATACGAAATGGATAAAAATTAATTATTAAACTTTCTGCATGATCGAAAAATAGTGAAAATATGAGACTTCTACAGTCAGAACTCGATCGATTTCTTCAAGCGAGTAGCAAGTGAAGTTTGAATTGTGACCTTGTTTTCTGTAACGAAATCTATCTGGTTATGATCAACTTGTCTGTTCTCACCTAGCCTTGTGTAACACTTAACATCATTCAAATGTCTAAACAGCTGGCATATCCATTCAATTATCTCGAATTTTGCAGTTTCAGAGTTGGATCAAAGTGTGTCGGTTGTTTCACACTACTGTCTGAAAACAATCACAGTTGAAACATCAATTTAGTCTTTCTTGAAACTCACTGTGTCATTAAGACTTGATCTCTAACTTTCAGCTTGAAAAAAAAGGTGCGCTTTTCATAACACAAGCGTCAACCTTAGCAAAATTTTCCGGCAGAACTGACGACATCCAGTAGTATGAATTCTGATTAGAAGAATAGTTATTCTGAAAAGATCCGAAATATTTTTGACTTTATGACTGAAGAGTAATTCAAAAAACTCACGTATCCATTAGACTTATTTGGCTCAAAACCAGTGATCCAACAGCGGAGGAATTTTTTGCGGATCCAAAGTTGGCACATAATTTCCTAGCTTGCATCCAGCAACCAATGCATCACATGCTAGTTTGAAGAGTGTTGGAGGTCTTTCTAGATCTGAAAATTTCTGAAACTCGGAAGAATATTTTCTTGGTTTTCCAAAATGGGACGATGTAGCAGCAATATACGTGTTTTTATCAAGCCGAAGTTCAAAATATTTTCTAAGCCCGAAATTAAAAAAAAAAGAATTCTCAGTTGAAAATTTCAAAAATTTTTGAATTTTTAAATTCCTATTTTCTCTCAAGGAAAAAGTCATGGAAAAAAATTCATTGAAACTATTTACTCGACTCAAATTAGGATTTCACGATGCTTAACAGTTTTGAAATTTACTGTTTGAGGGCTATTTCGCTTCTGTTTCTTCTAAAAACCGTGTAATACTTCACCTGGTTTCTATTGGAAAACCATCAGTTTTTGACTCTGCCGACCTTTCAATAACCTCAAACACCCAAAAAAGGGGAAACCCGAAAACCTACTGGTTGTATCATTTTTTCCTGTCTCCGACGTCGTTTTTCAGTTGTTCAGGGACACATCAGTCTGAAAAAAGTTGAAATTGGGAAAAGTTCTTTGAAAATTTCTATGACACCTATGAAAGATTTGAATAAAATAACACGCACCATAAAAAAATTCAAAAAAATCAAACGAGGGGAGACCCATAAAGCCAAAGGATCAGAATATGTACATAATTGGTTTCACCTGAAAAAAAAACAGATTCGGCAAGTTATAGGAAGATCAAGTAAAAAGGATTCAAGGTATTTTACAGTGCAATAAATTGCAACTGAAATTGAGTTGAAATAACAGGAAAATGAAAAGTTTGTGATCTAATTAAATTTATTATACGGTTCATTCAAAAATTTAAGAATTGTTGAATTCTTATCAGATTCGAAGTCGTTCCTCTTCCAATCGTTGTTTTCCCGCTTGAACTCAGTGATGTTGTATAAGAATACACTCAGGAGGTTTTGAATTCGGGAAATCGCTGGCTTTGATTTCCTCCTTCAATAAGGACGGATTGTGGTGTAGTCAATTTCTTCTTTCAACCAATCGCTCCCATTCCCCAATACATGTCTGGCTCTTGGTCGTTGTGGTGCAATCAATCTCTTTTTTTAATCACATGCTCCCGTTCCCCAATACATGTCTGGCTCCTGGTCCCAATATTATCTCCTATGATTTGAACGGATATCACCAAATCCTTGCATCGTTTGGAAATGAATGAGAATTTCAGTCTGAAATAATGACCTTTTCATTAAAATTTTAATGGAAATAAATTTTTGATAGAAGTCATCAATTCTCAGCGAACAAATTCTATATTGCAGTATAATTCCACTGAATTGTTATTTTATAATAATTTTGTTTTTGAAGTGATATCCCTCTCTCTTATCCCAAATATCTGAAAAATTTTGAAAAACCCAAAAAAACTTACTTGTTGGAACATTTTTCGAAGCTGCCTCCGACGTCACCGTTCAATTATTTGGGAGCATATCAATCTGAAAAAACCAGAATTGTGATAAATCTTAGAAACTTTCTCAAAAATTTTCTTTTTATGATGCCTACAAAAAAGGTTTAAAAAAACACTCACCATGAAAAAATTCAAAAAAATCAAATGAAGGGAGACCCATAGAGCCAAAGGATCAGAATTTGTACATCACTGGTTTTACCTGAAAAAAGTGAGTTAGGCAAGTTATAAAAAGTTTAGGAAAAAAGTGTTCAAGGTATCACACAGAGCAATGAAATTGCAACTGAAATCAGAAAAAACAAGAAAAATATAAATTGTCGTAACCAAATAAAATTTATTATACAAAATGAATTAAATACTTAATCCTCTCAAATTGATTGACAATTCAGACGCATTTTTGAATTGATCCAGCTCCATGTATGTTGAAATTTTGTCCAATTGTTGTCTTCTACTAAGATCTGTAAACAAAATTTTGATCTTTTTCAGAACTTTTGAATCCAAATAAGAAAGCATTTTCAGAACTTGTGAGCCTCTCGACACTTTGATTTCCAATTTTTCAGCTTGAAGTGGGCGTGGTTTATTCTTCAGAATTTGCTCCAAATCATCCAAGGTATCAGAATTTCCAAAAAAGGTCCGTTTTGAAGTTGGCATCATCGATAAAATTTCTGAGATCATGGCACACTTTTCGAAGGGTCAATCTATAAAGAATGGACCTAATCAGAAAAAAATACTTCCAAATATATAAGCCTACACAGATTTAAATCACGTTGCTCCCAAATATTGGTCATTGGCATATCAGTCATATCAAGGAGAGACGGCATTTCTGGTAGTTGTCCTTGCATCGATTGGTTTAGATGTGGTGCTTGAGTTGGGTCCTGCACAACAGCTTGGTTATCAGTCGTTCTAGAATGAAAAAAATAGATTCCAAATTAAGAAGAAAATGATTTTGGTCCTCACTCGAAAAAAAAACTAGGAACTATCTTTCTATTGGGGATGTTATCTGGAGTGACGATGTCCAGGTCAAGCTCAGTAAAACTTTTGAGACCGCAAGGCTTAGATTCGGTAGAACCATACAAATTTCATGGGAAAGTTGTCGAAGTGATCACAAAATTTTGATATTTTTTCTGATTTTCCAAATTTCGGTGTTTACAATCGCGCCACCGGGTCAAATGTTTCTGGCAAAGAAAGACCGATAGAATAGGCTTTTTGGTCCGACTTGTCATAATTTTTTTTTCTCAATTTCCTTCAAAGCCCAATGTACATGTTCAAATTGAGCCAGGGTTTTGAAAAATTTCTAGGCGAATTTTGAAAAAAGGAACTTTCAGTTGAAATTCTTGAATCCCTGCTGTTACTGTTCAAAGGCTATTCCCCTTCTATTTCTTCCAAAAACTGTATATTAATTTCTAATAATCTACTGGAGAATCATCTCCGTTGTTGACGTGACAGCCTTCTATCTTACTCAAACGCCCCAAAAAAGTGGAAAAACAGCCAAAAAAAAAACTCACTTGTTGGCACTATTTTTAAAACTTTCTTTGACGTTGCCGTTCATTTTTCAAAGACAAATCAATCTGAAAAAAATTCGAAAATTGGGAAAAATGCTCAAAAAAAGTATGAAAGATTTGACAAAAAAGCACTCACCATAAAAAATTCAAAAAAATCAAATGAGGGGAGACCCATAAAGCCAAAGGATCAGAATGTGTTCATCTTGGTTTCACCTGCAAAAACAGATTAGGAAAGTTAGACAAGGTTCAAGAGAAACGAGTTCAAGGTATCTCACAGTGCAATGAAATCGCAACTGAAATCGAGGTGAAAAACAGGAAAATGAAAACTGTATGATCCATTCAAATTCATTATACGGTTTATTCATAAGTAATCAAAAGTTGGAGTTGGCAGCGATCCGTTTCCAGTTTAGCTCGACCATCGGCAAGACGTTGGTTTGCTGTGGTTGTTCACTGTTCTTTCTCCTCCTCCAGCTTCTTGATCTCATCATTTCTTGAGTCACACTCCTCTTGCAGCTCGGCGATTTGCCGGTCCTTTGTCTTCACCAGAATGTGCTTCTCTCCCTCCAATTCATCATTTTTCCCTTCAGATCTTCAACTTCTCTCTGACTCTTCAATCTTTGCATTTGCCGCGTTGAGTTTTCTGTTAAGTCCCGCAATCTGCTTTCGAAACTCTTCCACTTTATCCTTCATTTCTGAAAAAGAAACAAAATTAGTAATAGAAACTTCGTTCTTCAACCCTACCTTTCTTGAGCTTTGCGATTTCTTCGTTCTTCACTCTTTGCTCATGAGAGAACCGACTGTTCCGCCTCCTGAACTTTTCTCGAAGCTTCATTCTCAACTTTTTTCTTCAGTGTCGCGATATCCTGGTGGGCGAGTTCTAGCTCTGTTCGGAGAGCAGGGCCAGAAGTCGATGGCAGAGAAGAGACCTATAAAAACTTTCAAAACTTACAGGAATCAAAATAAGAAACTCGTCACCTTGACGTCCATTAGCTGTCTGTGCGAGATTCAGCGGCGGGTTCAGTGGTGGAGCGCCATCAAAGATTGGAGCAACTCCAGCAGGGGGTTCTGGAAAATGAAATGTTAGAGTTTATAAAACTCTACTGCACACTTCTGGATTTCTGCGGGGTTTTCGAACGAATTTTGAAATTTCTTTAATTATAAAATCCTCAAAAATTCCTATGATTTCTATGACACCAACGAAAGATTCGAAAAAAAAAACACTCACCTGAATAAACTTCAAAAAAAAATCAAATGAGAGGAGACGCATAAAGCCAAAGGATCAGGATATTTACTTCTTGGTTCAACCTGAAGAAACAGATTAGGCAAGTTGTAAAAGGTTCTAGAGAAAGTGGTCAAGATATCTCACAGTGCAATAAAATTGCTACTGAAATAAGAGAAAAAAAAACGAAAGACTGGATGAAGTTTCAATGTTTTTTTTATTAGAAAAAGTTAATGGTGCACTGCTTTATTTAGAAAAAATTGTGACATTTAAAAAAAAAGAATCATAAACTTAGAATGGTAATCATAAAACACAAAAAACGATAGAAGCAGTGCTAGCCAAGAGTGAAGAAGAAAAGTGCAGATGTGTTCAACGGCCTGAAATATAATATAGTTCACTGTTTGATTCGGAAAAAAAATTGAAAACTAACCTCCGCGGTTTGCCTCAGCCGCTCTCTTGCGCGTCAGTGGTGGCCCCGCGTCTCCCACCGGTGCAAGAACGTTGCGGCGACGGACGACTTCCGGAGCAGCGACGTGCTGGGCAGCGACTTCCGGAGCGGCGACGTGCTGAGAAGCGACGATTCCAGCGTCCTGGGCTGCGGCACTCTGGGAAGTGATTGCTGGAGCAGTGAAGGCAGCCACAATGCGCTCAACATGAGTGATGATCCTCTCTTCCTTGGCCGCCGAAGCCTCGAGGAACTTCTGGGTTGTGGCCTCAATGCAGCTTTGCATGATGTAAGCTTGATGCTGGAAATCACAGTTAGTTTGTTTCAGTATTGAACTTGCTGCAACTCAATGGCAGGGAAGAACCTATAAAAACTTTCGAAACTTACAGGTATTCAAATAAAAAACCCGCCACCGTGGCGTTCATTGGCAGTCTGCGCGAGATTCGGCGGCGGATACTGTGTTGCGGCTCCAGCCACTTTATCAAGGATCGGAGCAACTCTAGCAGGGGGTTCTGGAAAATGAAATGTTAGAGTTTATAAATCTACTGCACATTTCTGTATTTCCGCGGGTTTTTCGAACGAATTTTGAATTTTTTCAAAAGTATAATTTTCTCAAAAATTTTCTATGAACCTGCGGAAAAGTTGAAAAAAAAAACACTCACCTGAATAAACTTCAAAAAAATCAAATGAGGGGAGACCCATAAAGCCAAAGGATCAGAATATGTACATCTTGGTTCAACCTGAAAAAACAGATTAGGCAAGTTATGAAAAGTTCAAAAAAAAGTGATCAAAGTATCTTACAGAGCAATAAAATTGCAACTGAAATAAGAGAAAAAAAAGAGAAATAGAAGTTATGAACAAATTGAATTTATTTTACGAAATAAAGAAAAATAATTATTTTCCTTTGCAGTTTTTGATGACGATTTCACGTGTCTGTTTACTCCTGAAAATTGAACGTTTCAATACCATGCTTCAAAAAACCGCAGCTCACTCACCAGTTTGAGAGGCATCTCTTGCAATCAGAAAGCAATAATTTTCATCAACTTGGGCTTTGGCCATCAACTCAAAGATATCAAAGCCAAGAGGGCGTTGTGGCTGATAGATGCCACCGAGACCACCGAGATTCTATAAATTGACAGGTATACAATCAAATTGAATATTTTCTCAAAACAAACCTCATTGCGGAGCACGAGCTCCATTCGAGCTGGGGCGGCCGCGACTCCAACCAGTGGATCTGCTGCTCGCTTGGGGGAGGACTGCGTTGGCTTGTTCTCCAGCGGCTTGCTGAGCGACAGCTAATGCAGCACGAAGTGCTTCAGTGGCGTTGGGCTGCGGCTGGATGGCGTTGGGCGGTGGAAGACCACTCATCTTAGTTCGGCGCGTATTGAGTTGGCTGAAAATGTAGAATAGAAGTTTACGAAAAGTGGTGATTAAAATTATAAAGCTAGGAAGGAAAGAATAGAAGAAGTGCTACCCCCAAAAAAATCTCATGCTTCAAAACCCGCAGTCCTGAAGATGTATAGTTGAACATTATTTTGGTATTCTGAAACTCCCGCAAAAATATCAACTCACTTTCACGATCTTTTAGCTTCCCAGAATCACCCGACGATGACGGTTCCATTGTTTGTTGCAGTTGCTTTACTGTAGTGTCTGCTCTGTGTTTGTTTGATTGTAGGCCAAGATTCGGAAGTTTACCTAAAGAAAAACTAATCACAGTTTGGCGAAAATCGTAAAATCCCATGAAATAACCCGAAACTAACATATACTCTACATTACAGGCTTCGAAACTCGTGTTAGAGGTGTTTTTCATTCGTCAATTGTTTTCGAACAATGCTTGCAGTTTAGATTGGTTTTCTACAAGACTATTACTGTGGAAAAAAACAGCAATAGTTTTGGTGATTGTTCGGGTGAGAATTCAGCCTATAAGACGACTAATTTACTCTTGATTACTCAAACTTCCGCCCCAAACACTACCAAAATAAAGAAAAAAACTCACTTGAAAATAATCAAATTAGAGACCATCTATCGGATAGTCAGAAGACATAATAAATATACATGGAGTGATTATATATGAAGGTTTTCTGAAAAATGTGAATTAGATTAGCTGAAAAAAATAGTTAGTAGAAAACTTTCGAATTTTTTCTCAGGTTACTATTATACTAAACTTTCAGTTACTACTAATCATTAGAAAAAAACTCACATTGATAAATTAAAATTCCAAAATTAAAAAAATGATCTATTGAACGTGTAGATATGATATGAGGGGAATAGGAAGATATGACGATCTGAAAAATAATCATCTCATACTTTTTCAGACACTTCTATCAAGCAGTTTACTCGGTTGTCGCCGGCAACTTTTGGTCAAAACCTTTTAGACAAGGGGAGGGGGAAAACACTGGCAGAAGCAGAAAATCATTGGATCAAAAGTTGTGAAACCTCTGATTAGAAACTGACAGCCCTAGCTTCTAACCAAAAGTCAAGTTTCGGCCATATTGTTCAAGCAGCTCCAAGTCAAAACGAAACCCGACTAAACTTAGATCAAACGCTGCGGGTGCCTAAATTCCGACCAAAGGTTGACTAGATGTGGGTATAATCTTAGGATCCAGTGATTTCTGACCAGAATTTGCCAACGACAACCAACTATTTTCCTACTAATTAGAAATGAACTCACATTGAATGGTTGAAAGCATATTTTTTTTCTGGTTGCTACTTTATGAAACTTTCTATTACAACTAGTCATGAAAAAAAACTCACATTAAATAGAGATCCAAAACTGAAAAAAAATCCATTGTATATATGATATGACGTGATTATGAGTGGATGTGATGATCTGAAAAAATATTTTTCCGTACGCAGTTCTATCAAGAAGTTTTCTCGGTTGTTGCCGACAACTTTTGATCGAAGCTTATCAAATTCAAAAGCTGATTTCTGTCAGTACTAGGCACAAAAACTCACATTGATAGATGAAAAATAATCCATGGAATATATATTTATGATGTGATTACGGGGGAATATGAAGATCTGAAAAGTGATAATTCAATGGTAATTCGAGCAGTTCTATCAAAGAATTCACTGGGATCTCACGGGCAAATTCTGGTCAAAGGCTATCAGTTTCAGACCGGGGGAGGGGGAAAACACAAGCAAAAGCCGAAAATCATCCGATCAAAAGTTGTGAAACCTCTGATTAGAAACTGAGAGCCCTAGCTTTCAATCAAAAGTTGCTCACGTTTTAGCCAAATTATTCAAGCAACAGCAACGTTTCACCAAAACCCGACTAAACTCAGATCAAACGCTGCGGGTACCTAAGTTTGACCGAACACTGATCAACTGTCAGTCAAAATGGCGATTTCCTGACTTCCAAACAGAATTCGTCAACAACGACCGAGTATTGTCCTACTAATTAAAATTGAACTCACATTAAAACACAAAAAATTGAAAGTAATCGATTGAAGAGCCAAAATTGAATAAACTGCGAGGTGTGTAGGCATGAAGTGGATAAATGACTGTTTTCTGAGAAAAGTGTATCAAAAAAGCTGAAATAATGAAGAGGTAAAAGTATCGCACAGTGCAAGAATTGCAACTGAAATAACAGAAAAAAGAAAAGACAAAATGTATAATTCAATTCAATTTTATTCAATGAAACTAAATTATCAAAAAATTATGTCCTCCACCATCGGCTTCGCTGGCTCCACCACACTCTCCGTCTCCTTTGCCTCCTTGAAATCCTCCTCCTTCTCCAGATCTGTTTCCTTGACTTCTGAAGTTGAGTGCCGGGTCCGTGATGCCTGGAAATAATACATTGCAGTTTGTGATTATCAACCAGAGCTAGGAGCACAAATGCATTTTTCCAGCAAAAAACTCACTTTGTCTAGGACGGGTAGTGACCGGTGAAGATGGCCTCCGTGTCCTATTGGTTCTTCGCGTCGATTGGGAAGATTGTCCGCAGCCCTCTCTCCAAGAAGTCAACGAAGATCTGGAAGAGAGATGAGGAATGAAGGTATCCATGTGGAAAAAAGGGGTTTCTAGGTAGGTCCAACCAAATATCTCTAAATACTTACCCAGTTGACCTTCTTCAAACGGAGCATCATTCTGCACTCCAAGTCAATCATGTCGAAGCAGGCTGATGCTGCGTATGGGGAGCTTCCTGGAAATGCTATTTTATTAGAGGTAATTTTGAGAATGGATAAAACTCACCGAGAAAAAGATGAAGTGTCCGTTCACCGAGCAGTGTGACATCAATTCGGTTTCGCTCCACTTTTGTCAAAAGTGTCGGCTAACCAAGTGTATTTCTGTAAGTGAAAGGTTTGGATGTACATAAATCAACAAATTTGTTTTGTATATATTTAGAGATATCAAAAAGTGTTCAGCTGATGAAATGCTCAAAATAAATGGACAAATATTTGTTTAGTTGATTATAATTTGATCGCTCGGAAGACAACCGAGATGTTTAGTCATAACATTATTGTAGTAAATGTACAGTACTAGTCAAAAAACGGCCTTTTTTCAATAGAATTTTCAGTCAACTTTGAAGAAATGCCTTATTAAATTAGTTTGGAACTCCCGTTCCATTGAGGCTCAAAATGAGAGGAAAAAAGCCCCGGCGCGTATGGGCAGGCAGCGTCGGCGCACTTTCTCGACAGCATTGCGCAGTCGGTCTCCTCTAATTTTAAGGAAAAAGGGAAAAAAACCAGTCTCCAATGTTGAGCTACCCCATATTTGAAAAAAAAACTGCTGGCCTGAGTATTCGGATCAAATATTAGCCAACTAGTTGATTAATTTCCCTATGATTATTGAAATGTTTGCCCCGAAAAGCCCCTAAAAACAGAGAATGAAACTCACTTGTGAAAATTTAAAATTAAAAATAATAAGGTCGGCAGAGACCATCTGTCTGGATAGTCAAAAAAAGCCATGGATAAATATAGTATAATTATGAATAATCAAAAGACGAAGAGGCCCCAACGAGGGGCCAAAGGAATGAATAAATGTGGTTGGGGCAGACGAATAGGATGGCCTGTCGATTAAGTGGGCGAGATACAACAGGAGGCTGAGGAGACGCAGGCGAGCAAAGGGACACATATAGGAAAAGAACGATAACCGACCTCCCACTGAGAGGCCGAAAGAGACGGAGGGAGAAGTATAGAACAACAAGGAAGCGACAACGGAGAGGGAAGGGAGGTCTCTCTCGCTGCTTCCTTACCCCTTCCCCTTCACAGTGGCCTCGTCAGGAAATGCGCACAGAGCAGTGATTGTGCGCAACAAACGTGCTGCAGGCGTATTTTGAGATCATCGGGGTCTCAGAAATCAAAAAAATGACAACATCATTTCAATAATAAGATGCTAGATTCATATTGTTGAACTACATCTATGAGTAAAAAAGTTACAGAACAACGATGATATTGGAAGAACATAAGCTATTACGAATCAAGGGAATGAAGCTTCCGAAAATTTATAATTGGTTCCTTGAAAATTTTTTGTCAGTTGAAAAGTATTGCCCGGAAAACATGACAAGAAACAAAAAAAGAAAAAAAAAACGACAATAGAATTTTTGTTGCGGAACTGCTTTCTGCTTTTTCAAAAAAATTCAAAAATATTTTCAATATGCAGATAATGAAAAATGGTAACAGACCATAAGCACAACTTCTTGTATACGAAACACGGAAAAATATGAAAGATTAGAAGAAAAAAAGTGTGATAATCTATAGAAAACGGAAAAAATTGATGGAGAAATGGGAGAAAAATATTTATAAATGCATGAATTGAAAATGGCAAATGCGGTCGTGAAGGAGCCGATCTTTTAAGGTAAATCTTTCTATGTTTATCTCTCTTAGGCGAGTTGGTAATTTAGTTCAAAATTAACCATGTGTTTGAAAATCCAACTATTCCAAGTGAAATTTTAAAAAATATATTTTATTGGAGCTATGTTCACCTTTGATTTCAGATGGAAGATTTTTTCAGATTATCTGGTTGGATTGAAGCTCTCACAATGTTTTTATCCTACATATGGGGATCTCCTATTTTAGTTGCTGACACAATAATAGTGTGGAAATCATTACATCAAAAACTTCGCCAGTTGTACTACATGTTTCATATAGTATTTCCTATCTCCAGGTCCAGAATTGTGGTGAATTATTTCATTACGTTGTACTTTATCATATTTTGCTGCATCCTCGATTGAAAAACCCATAATTTAGTCAAAAATCCTAGAATATGACAACTTGCATCCAGATATTTTCGGATTTAGTGGGTATCTGTCCGCCCTAAAAAAGTTTGACCTTCAAAAAGTCCAGAATTGTATTGAATCTTTTCAATACGTTGTTTTTTATCAGATTTTGCTGTATCCTTGATTGTAAAACCCATAATTTAGTCAAAAATCCAAGAATATGACAACTTGCATCCAGATATTTTCGGATTTAGTGGGTATCTGTCCGCCCTGAAAAAGTTTGACCTTCAAAAAGTCTAGAATTGTATTGAATCTTTTCAATACGTTGTACTTTATCAGATTTTGCTGTATCCTTGATTGTAAAACCCATAATTTAGTCAAAAAACCAAAAATTTGACAACTTGCATCCTGATATTTTCGGATTTTGGTCGTTTTCTGTTCGCCCTGAAAAAGTTTGACCTTCAAATGGCCCAGAATTGTATTGAATACTTACAATTTTTTCTATGTGCAGTGGCAGAGATTTGAGGTCGTGAAATATTTGCAAACTCCATATTTTACCCATACTTGTGAAATTTGTTTTTTTGGACCAGGGCCCGCACCGGGAAAATTTTCAAAAAGTTCACCCCAAAATTATGGAAAAAACACAACATTTTAAAAAATTTTCAATTTTTGGCTGATTCGTGATTCAAACTACTCAAACTCCTTCCAACATGCGAAATATGTGTCATTTAGGGCCAGAATGTTCTGAAAAGTATATCATCGTTGTGTTAGTGAATTTATAACAATGAAACGCATTATTTATGAAAACAGAAGAAAAGAGGAATTTCAAATTACAATTAAATTGTTGGAAGAAGATCTTCATCATCTATTTTTTGTCCTTATGGTCGTCGATGAATCCGTGGCGGTCGTAGATGAACCAGACTCGTCTCTTGATTGCAGCGATTTTGAGAAACTGAACAAGTTGAAAATCCTAAGAGCTTTCAGAAATTATCCCTCACCTCTCCGTGACCTTGTTTTCCTTTATCTTTCAGAAACGTGGTGAGGTCCAAATATTCTCTTGGATCGGCATCTCCTTTCAATTTTCCAACCATTGTCTCCATCGTTTTTGCATTGTTCACTGAAAAGTCGAAGACATTTGTCAGACTTTCTGCGATGCTGGAGTACTCCATCCTCTGAAACAAGATAATTAATAAAACGAAACATGAGAAAAAACTTTGAAAATATGTTTGGTATGTATGAAAATCACCAACCACATCGTTTCCAATTTTCGTTTTTATCTTCTTCTTCATATCATTAACGAATTCCTCCAGGTATGCATTTTTGACGGATAGAGTGCTGAGAAAACATTCAAGATTGAACAGGAAGTCAAAGATAGACACGTGCTCAGCAGGAGGTCTGAACATCTCTTGCTCCCTGTGAACAAAATTATTTCAATGACAACTTTTCATAAAAAGGGTTTCTTACTTTTCAAATTTTGCCCTTTCGATGATTGACTCTTCATCTTCCTCGTTGATTCTGGTGTGTTGTTCTTTTTGGACTTCTGCTGTCTGTTGATTGCCATATATGGGATCCATCTGATGTTCTGATGATGATTCATTCAAAGCTTGATCATTTTTGCAACAGGTTTCTCTGATTTTGACTCGACCATTGGCAACATTGGTGTGACCAGTTCAGCAACTTTTGAAGCCTTCTTGGTGCCAGCCACTAGAAATATTGTCATTATGACTGTATAAAAGATGTGAAAATAAGATTTCAAAGATTGGCCGGTTATGTCATGAAAAGCGATACCGAAATTTTAATAAACTCGACCTAATCGGTTTTGATACCGCTTAAGCTCAAGCCAGAATTTCAGGAGCTGGCATAGTTTTGTGTAGAAGTATTACTATTGGAAAAAAACCAACGATCGTTGGACGAGTCACCCCATTTTTTAAGGAATTACTGAGCTGAATGTGTAGGTGAGAACTCAGCCTATTGGCCGATTAATTTCCTCTTAATTACCCCCATGTTCGTCCCAAAAAACGCCAAATGGAAGAAAACACTCACTTTTTCAAAAATTCAAAAAAATCAAAGTTGAGACCATCTATCGGATAGTCAGAAGATTAATGTGGAGTGATTATATATGAAGGTGTTCTGAAAAATGTAAATTGGATAAGCTGAAAAAAAAAGTTAGCAGAAAACTTTCGAATTTTTTCTCAGTTTACTATTGTACGAAACTTTCAGTTACTACTAATCATTAGTAAACAAAAACTCACATTGATAAATTGAAGAAAAAATACATTGAGTAGATAGATATGAAGTGGCTATGAAGGGAATATGAATGACCTGTAAAAATAGACTTTCAATGCTGTTCCAAGCAGTTCTGTCAAAAAGTTCACTCGGAGGTCACAGGCAGGTTCTGGTCGAAGGCTGTCAGACTCAGTCCAAAACATAAGCAAAAGCCGACAATCGTCCGAGGAGAAATTTGGAAACCTCAGATGAGAAACAGAAAGCCTACTAGCTTCCAACCAAAAATGGTTCAAGTTCCGACCATATTTCTTCAAGTAGCATCAACACCTGACCAAAATCCTACACAAGTCAGATCAAAAACTGCGGGTACCTCAGTTCTGACCAAAAGTTGACAAATTGTTGGTCAGAATCTGCTAACTTCCGATAAGAACTTGCCGCGACTGCCGAGTATATTCCTACTAATTAGAAAGAAGCTTACATTGAAACACAAACAAAATCTAATAAATCGATTGAAGTCCCAGAATCAAGTGAAAATACAAGTTGAGTAGGCATGAAGTGGCTAACATATGAGGAACATCTGAAAAATATGAATTAGTCAATAAGATTAGGTAGAAGGTTTCCAAATAAGAAAAAGTGCGTAATGAAGTTCTGCCAGGATTTAAAAAAATAATTAAGCAATAACTCACTTTGATAAAATGAAAACTGAAAGTAATCGTATGAAGACCCGGAATCGAATAAATATATGAGTTGAGTATACATGATGGTTTCCTGAAAAATAGGAATTGAACAGACTTAAAAATGGTGAGGTTAAAAATGGTCTAACCAAGTGCCGGCTTGACTCGGATCAGAAGCTGCGGGTACCAAAATTCGAACCAAAACTCTTGGCCAAAATCTGACAACCTCCTTGCTTCCAATCGGAATTTGCCTCGACAGCTGAGTTTATTCCTACTAATTGAAAATAAACTTACATTGGAACATAAAGAAATTGAAATAATTGATTGAAGACCCAGAATCAAATGAAACACAGGTTGAGTAGGCATAAAGTGATTAAAGTATGAAGGCTTTCTGAAAAACTGGAATTAGCAGTCTGAAAAATGGTTAGGTAAACAACATGATGTTAAAGTATTTCACAGTGCAAAATTGCAACTGAAATCATAAGAAAAATAAAAATGATATGTATAATTAAATTCAATTTTATTGAATGAAGTACAATTTTATAAAAAGTTATCTTCCGATGAACGATCCTTGTTGTAGACTTCAAACATCACATCGAACTGAATGCTGTCCATGGAAGTTTTCAACTTTAGGTTTGGGGCGAATCTGGAAAGAATGATTATTATCTCTTCATTATAACAGCTAAGATTTGTTTTCTAGAAGTTGGCTCTCTTCAAGAAAGACTTACTTTTTCTTCGGTTTTCAACAGCGTTTGCATGAACTCCTTGATAAATTTGTTGTCATTTTTGAATCCTTCGAAAGTTTGCAAGCAGTCGTACATGAGTTGGTACGCCGTTCTGCTTGGAGTTGGGAGTCCGACTTTTGCTCTAAAAAGTAGTATTGAAAAACAGTAACTTCTGAAAAAATAGCCAACCTTTCCACTGTTCTTGACATCTTGCATTTTCTCTCATTCCCTCCAGCTGATGCGGTTTGCTTTGCTGTCACGATACCAACTGGATCTTGCTTGAAGTCTTGATAGCTGTTGTTCATTGGAGCATTTGCACTGAATAACACATTTGAATTGGCATAATTCGGTAGATCAGTTGGTGGACGGGTCACATGAATTCTAGAAACTTCTAAGTTTTTTATAGCTAGTTTGGTACTCCGTTAACTAGCATTCTGCGAATACCAGCAACGGTTTTATATAAACAGAGAATATTCCCATTGTCATGGAAAACCCTGCAACTCACTCTTTCTCAAGGTCTTTCGGAACAGTAGCCTTCGCGAAGTATGCCATCCGAATTCGCATCTCCAAGACTAGTTTTCCGGACTAATTCCTCTTTGATCTTCATAATTTCAAATGAATCCGTTCTTCCATCCATCGTCTTCTCGAGAACGTCCACAAAAAAATTGTCGGTGTCATCAGTCCACAAGACTCTGGCTTTTGGTGGTTTCCTCATCTTACTTCGTTCTTTTCATTTTATTGAGAACAGCACTGCAATAACGATTTTAATTGGCGAAGAATTTTGATTGATCGGGACCAGGTATGTGCATAAAAAAAATTCCGAAAAGATTCGAAAAAATTGTTTTTTTTTTCGAAAGAAAATAATCGGAAACTTTTTTTTCGAATTTTTAAAAAAATTAAAAGTGATTTTTCGAATTTTTTCGGTATTTTTTTCAGGAAAAATGGATGGAAAGGCGTTGAAAACATCAAAATGTACAACTTGAAAACTTTTTTTTTCGAAATTTTTTTTTAGGTTTTCCCGAAAAAAGGCAAAAAAATTTTCGCTGAGAAATGTTTTCGGAAAAAAAAGCAAAAAATGCTTCAGGAATAACCGAAAAAAAATTTTCTTCCAAAATTTTTTGCGCAACCCTAATCGGAAATTTCCAAAAAAAATGCGTCGGTGAAAAAAAAAATTGAACTTGAATTCTGAATAATTGATCTCAAAACAGTCGAAGAAAAACAATTCTCGAAATTTGGAGTTATTTTCAGCTCAATTACTACTGTTGGAGAAATATCAATAATATTTGTAGGAACTTTTTTTATTCGGAAGTCACTTTTTTCAAGAAGATCAAAATATCATCTCTTGAACTACCTTCCCGGTCCCGCTCTCAATGGAAATGAGGGAAATACTCACCTTCGGAAAAATATATATATGATAATGATGGTCTGAAAAAAATAATAATTTAATACTGACAGGTAGTTCTGTCAAGAACTTCGCACTTCTACTAATCAAGAAAAACTCACGATTTAAAAATAATCAAATTTGAGACCATCGATCGGATAGTCAGAAGATTAATGAATATACATGGGTTGATTATATATGAAGGTTTTCTGAAAAATGTGAATTAGATAAGCTGAAAGAATAACTTTCTGAATTTTTTCAGGTTGCCATTGTACAAAATTTTCTGTTACTACAAAATATTAGAAAAAACTCACATTGATAAATTAAAGTTTCCAAATTAAAAAATATCCATTGAGATCCTAACCACAGAAGAATTGAGCAAAAAATGAGATATGTATGCGTGAAGTGATTGAATATGAAGGGTTCCTGAAAAATATGAATCAGATGAGCTGAAAAAATAGTTAGTAGCTTGCGATTTTTTTTTTCAGTTTGCTAGTGGACAAAATTTTTTGTTGCTACTGATAATTAGAAAAAACTCACTTTGATAAATTAAAAATAATCCATTGAATACATAATTATGATGTGATTATGATGAATATGAAGATATGAAAATCTGAAAATTGATAATTCAGTGCTAGTTCGAGCAGTTCGGCAACTTTAGGTCTGAGGCTATCAGATTCAAGCAAAAACACAATTAAAACCGGACAATCGAGGAGAAATTTGGAAATTTCCAAACAGAAACTGACAGCACCCCTAGCTTCTGACCGAAAGTTGTTCAAGCAGCTCCAAGTCTGACCAAAACCCGACAAAACTCAGATCAAAAATTGGCTAACTCTCCGTCAAAATATAACGATCTCCTACTTCCCGACCAGGATTTGCCGACGACAACCAAGTATATTCCTACTTATTGAAAATAAACTCACATTGAAACATAAAATTTGAAATAATCAATTGAAGACACAGAATCGAGTGAAATACAAGTTGAGCATACATGAGATGGTTAAGTATGATGGTTTTCTGAAAATCGACGGAGAGTGGTAATAGGGACTGGCGTTTTTGTAGGTATACTAAACTTGTTCATGTGTGTGCTCAATCCGCACTCTTTCTCTTCTGTCTCTGAGTCACCCCTGTGTACAGTGACACATTCCTTCACCCCCACACCTTTTAATATGATTGTTCCCCTTCACTTTGGGGCTCATATATAAACCCCCTTCGTTGTAATATATTTTATCGTTCCAATAAAGCCTACAGCTTGCAAAGAGCATAATGTGATTTCTCAAAAAAACAAGGTCTAACAATTCGGTGGTGATCAGGGTTGTGCGGAAAAAAATTCCGAAAAAAAAAGTTTTTTTTTCGAAAACTGTGGTCTGAAAAAATTCGGAAAACTTTTTTTTTTGAATTTTCCAGGGCGAAAGAAACGAAAATTGATTTTTCGGAATTTTTTCAAATTTGTTTTTTCGAGTTTTTGGATTTTTTTCGAAACTTCTTGGAAAAATAGGTAAAAAGGCGATAAAGATTCTTCTTCAAAAATTCACTGATTTTCAGAAACTTTTGGTTAACACAGATGAAAAAACTCACATTGATACAAAGAAGAGAAGGAAGAGTGGGTTAACATGAAGTGGTTAATATATGATCGGTATCTGAAAATTGTGTATTAGAAAGCCTGAAAAAATGGTTAGGTATAAAACATTCAAAGTATTTCACAGTGCAAAAATTGCAACTGAAATTAGGAGAAATATAAAACAAAACTTGTATGAATAAATTCAATTTTATTTTGTAAAATCACATCAAAATTTATTTTGGTTTTTCAACGCTACTCTTGCGTCTGCAAGACATTTTCTGTAGTCGTAAAGTGCGTTCCAAGCGTTGCTGAAAAAAGGTTTGTTTAGAACCCCATTGACCCGTTTTTTGGTGTCTCTAAATAGCTACTAAATGACCTCTACCCGTGCTAGGTTCAATAAAATTAGGACAGCCGTTTGGCATAAAGAGGGACTCCGATTTCATAATTTATAGTTTCAAAAACATACCAAAGTTTTCCATGCCAAGAGACTTGAGCAATTGAGCCACATTTCCCTCATCCGGTGTTCCAGCTCCAGCAGTGGCATTTGCTCCTCTGACTTCCGCATTCGCCTCTACTACGTTCCTCAAAACGTCCCCTAAAACATTCAACTCTATTTTCCGTCAGTTCAAAAAAGAATAAAACTCACTTTGAACTGTTTTCACCGGAAGCCAGCTCCTGATCCCCCTGTGCAGCGCACACATCATGTTTCTCTGGAATCCTGAGAACAATTAGTTGGATACTTGTTTTGATGCGACTTTCTTCCCACACAACTTACCCAACTCCAGAATCTCTACTTGAGCAGAAGACGGATAACCGGCGACTGTAAGCGTGAGCTTACAGTACTTGAGGAAGTTGAACTCGGCCATGGCAAGACTGTAAAATAACGATTAGTCATAGTAATTTTTCCTTGGCCTAATTTTGCAAGAAGTAGCTGACCTGCAGGGTTGCACGGATAGAGGGTAGTCGGATAATCGGATATCCGAATTTTTTTTCGAAATTTTTTTTGAATAAACGGATATCCGATTATTTATCCGAGTTTTTTCCCGGATAATTCGGACAATTTCGGATAATTTCGGATAAAATTTCGGTCGTTAGTTTTTATCAAAAATATGCGAAATTCGAATTTTTTCTTGTTTGTAACATTAGAATGACTTTATCTACAATAGTATTCGGAAACAACACTCGACCGCCCCAAAAACGGTGATGTAAGAATGAAATCGGAAAATTTTCTGTGTGTTTCAACTTTTCGTTGTTGACAAATTGCTGATGAATTCGGTTCCCACACAAGATATCGCCCTTCGAAAAAAACAAATTTCATAACAATCTCGATTTTACTAGAAATAGCGTCAATTTGAACAATTTTTTTAAACAGGGCATCATTTTATTCAATAGATATTTTATTCGAATTATCCGAAATTTATTCGGAAAATTATCCGGCGGATAAATTGTACGAAAAAGTCGGATAATCGGATAATTCGGATATCCGATTACCCGACTCCGAACACCCCTACTGACCTGTGTATGCGAGTAAGAATGTAGCCAACTAGTCGACTAATTTCTTCATGATTATTGGAGGTTTTGCCCAAAAAGGTCTCTGCAAACAGAAAAAAACTCACCTTTTAGAAATAAAATTTAAAAATAATCAGTTCGGCTGAGACCATTAGTCGGACAGTCAGAATATGCCATTAAAAAAATATAGTACAATTATAAAAAATCAGAAGACGAAGAGGCCCCACCAAGGGGCCAAAAGGGAGTATATGTGGTTTGTATAGGAAAAAGAGTGGTCATATCGGAACGATCACACGTCAAGTGGGCGAGATACAATAGGAGGATGTAGAGACGTTGACAAGTAGAGGGTGACTATCTAGTAAGAGCAAACAACCGACCCCCGCTGTGGATGCGGGATGAGACGTGGAAGTAGTATAGAACAGCCAGCAGAAACGACAACGGGGGGCTTATGGAAACTCTGCGTCTCTTCTTAGTTTTTTTTCTCGTCCTCCCGCTTCACATTGTGTTTTGCTCTCTTCTCTTCATTGGTCATTCTGGAAGAAGGAGAGAGAGAGAGAGAGAGAGAAAGAGAGAAAACAGCCAGATAATGATTGAAGCTTCGAGGATTTTCAGATTTCCAAAGTCGACTAGATATTTTTGCCTTCGGCTCAAATTGTTTGATAGTGTGAATCCTAATGAAGAAATTAGAGGAAACTGTGGGGGGATTACGACCCAAGACAATTACCCGAACCAGGAGGATGGCGAAAGATGAAACGAGAAAAAAAGCACCAGAGTCTGAATGAAAGGACTGCTGAATAATTCAGAGCCCAATATCTCTGAAAAAGTCCTAAAAAATGTATCAATCGCTAAAATGTGAGAAATTACATGGTAAACCTTTTGTTAATAGACAATTGTCTCATATATAAAAAACCTCTTGTTCCTTCACTTTTGACATATCACACTGTGACGTCAATCAAGTTGAGAGAAACACCGCCAATTATAACACAATGGGAAGGTTCTAGAAAACCTAACCCCATTATAGTTATCAATGGTTCTGAAAAATTCCGCCTTAGAATTGTCAGAATTGAAGCAGTTTGCCTACACTCTTGTATCAACTAAACACGATATTGTAGCTAACTCATTTTGCAATTGAAAATAATGAAAGTATGAGCCCATATTGACCCACAAAGACCATATAAACTTGAGACTAGTTTAGAGAGATAGTAAAAAAAGTTGAATCGAAAAAAATCCAAACCGATGGCAACAAAAAAAATGTTGCCCATCATCAAAAAAAGTCCCCCTCCTCCATGCATGTTGTGATTGATACAGCTTCTCTGGTAACAAATTGAACTTAAAATTGAAAAGCCAATCAGTCAATTTAACATTACCTGAGGACAGTCCTGATCGGGCTTTATTATGATGTCTGATTTCAAAAGTGGTATATTCCAATGTGGTTTCATAATAAGATGTACTTAGCAGCCATGCAAATCTATGCCAAGCTCCAGAAGTTTGTTGTCAGTAGATGTTTTTCTCTGGGAAAAATCAAAACTGAAGTTTTGAAATAGATGTTTTAATTAAAAATTACCAAGCTTTTATTGAAAAAATGCACCATGGTTCGGTCTAGCTGCTCTCGAAGTTTTGAGCAGTTGTTGGCATAATCAACTTTTTATACCGTTGTTCTCGGATGCACGAGGCCTGCAAACAGAATAAAATTAACATTGGTAGCGAACTGTTCAATTATCTTATTGCTCATCCTGTTCCATTGACCAGTTTGATTGCAAATCTGCCATCTCTTGCTTACCTGACCACACTGTAAAGATGACTAGAAAAGAAAAGTATTTCACCAAAACTGAATGGCTTAAAAATAGTTGAGAAAATTGAAGTCAGGTAAAGTTTTCACCAAATTTATTCAGAATAAGAAGGTAAAAAAAGACATGACTTACAAACAAAGGGAAACTTGAGGGTACGGGGATAATATGAAGACTAGCCGGGGATATATGTACATTCACGAAATAAGACAAGCTCGGAGCAACAAAGACTAGGAGAGTAAAAGAGAAATGAACAATTACTGACACTATTTGAGGAAGTTGGGGGCAGAGTGACTAATTATGAAAAGTTTCAAAGAAACTATTGATAAATTTGCTGATATGGCGTAAATGAAAAGCTTGGGTGTTAGAGATAGAAAAAACATCAAAACAAAACAAATTACCAATTGGCCGCGGCTTTTTTCTGACTATTGCGCATCATATTCGAAGTCCATCGGCGAAGCAGCCCCATCGTCCGACTTTTTTCCATAATTTCGTGTCTTTTGTGGTGGATTCAAGGCAATGAACCCAGCCAGAATCTGGCGTTCCTTTTCCTTTGCCAGCATCTCCGTGACTTGATGCCAATCTTTCAGTCTCTGATCTCCAGTTGCTTGCCATTCATCCCATTTTGTATCTAACAAGACAATTATAACTAAGTTTAGGAAAATTGAAAAACTCACTTGAAGAGCCTTGGTTTACTGTATTCGCCTTGAAGTTCCAGGTTCTGTACAGCTGACGGGTGTCTAGCATGACATTTTTCTTGTACTGGGGGAGTTGAGCTGGGGTGGCAGTTGGGTCAAAAATGTGGAGGTGGAACAGGTGTGGCACTTGTTCTGTAGAACAAATTTTTTAGTTAAAAATCGCCAACCGAAAAACAAACTCACTGTATACTGGGTGCTGATACACCTCCGCTTCCATGCAATGATTCACTGCTTCCTTTTGTCTCTTGGCGAACTCCGCACTTCCAGCATACACCACATTGATTGGCGTCCTCTCGCAGGCATCTGTGACTTTGTTGCGAAGTCCCTTGGTTTTAGCATCTCTCTTTCTGTTTCTCTGACGTTTCGGAGCTTTGGATGATGACGATCCAGCTCCAGAGGTTGAAGAAGATCCCGGAGTTCCAGTCCATGGCAAAAATCTGGAATAACAATTATTCATAGTATTTTTTTCCTTATTCTAATTTTGCAAAATATAGCTGACCTGGGTTTTTTAGTAAGAATTTAGCTAACTAATCGACTAATTTTCTCTTGATTACCCACATTTTCGCCCCAAAAAAGCCTCTGAAAACAGAAAAAAAAACTCACTTTTTTTAGAAACTTCAATTTAAAAATAATCAGGTTGGCTGAGACCATTAATCGGATAGTCAGAATATGCCATTGAGAAATATAGAACAATTATAAAAAATCAGAAGACGAAGAGGCCCCAACAAGGGGCCAAAGGATAAGTAAATGTGGTTTGTATAGAAAAAAAAGTGGTCATATCGGAACGAACACACGTCAAGTGTGCGAGACACAATAGGAGGTAGTGGAGACGCAGACGAGTAGAGGGTGACTATCTAGTTAGAGCAAACAACCGACCCCGGGAAAAGACGTGGAAGTTGTAGAGAACAGCCAGCAGAAACGACAACGGGGGCTTTATGGAAACACTGCGTCTCTTTCTCGTTTTTTCTCCTCCTCCCGCTTCACGCTGTGTTTCGCTCTCCTCTCTTTATTGGTTATCCTGAAAAAAGGAGAGAGAGAGAAAAGCCAGATAATAATTGAAGCTTCGAGAATTTTCAGATTTCCGAAGTCAAATAGATATTTTTTCCTTTGACTCAAATTGTGAGATAGTGTGCGTCTGAATGGAGAAATCAGAGGAAACTGTGGGGGGGGGGGGGGTACGACCCAACAAAACAATTACCCGAGCCAGTAGAATTGGAAACAATAAAACGAGAAAAAAAACAAGCTTCCTGATTTTGAACTAGTTTTGAATTTGGACTCCTAGACCCAAAGACTGCGTGTATGGCGCAGCTGGTAAAGCGCGCGGGACCAAACTAATGGGACATGTCAGTTCGACCCCCACTGGTCCAAATTTTCAAACTTCGAAAAATAAAAATTAATTAAAAAAAAAAACTAACTAGCTCAAAAAAAAATGAGTTCGGATATTTCAGATAAAATGTTATGAGCTAACGTTAAGCTGCGGACCCAATCCCTTGCATGGAACATAAACCCCACCCATTCAGTTTATTTTCTTTGAAAAAATTTGAAAAAAAAAACGTAGATTTGAAATCTGTTGTGAATTTATTTAAAAACAATTGCAGTGGTCTCTCCTGACAAATTGGGGTACTTGATAAAAGGTAGGGTCAAAGAACAGCTTCTGTTGAGAATCGTTATGAAGCCTCAGTCTGGGGTCGCGGCAGAGTTAAGTGTTCCAAACGTGGTCGACTGCTCGGTGGTAGAGGAATGGCTTGAATTTTCACGTGGTGTTCGTATAATTTTGCACGGTAGTGTATGCCAATTTATTCATCTGTTTATTCATTCATAAATTACATGCACTGAACAAAAACTTCCACGACTCATTCTAACTTGATATGTCAAAAAAAAAAATTAGAAAAATGATCTCACCTTTAGAACCGTAGCTTTGTAGAGAAATATAATAATAGAATAGGAATATTGATGATAAAGAAAAATCAAAAAATTAAGAATAATCAACAGTAGCCCATTAAAACCAAAAAGGCAGAAAATGAGCCGTCCACTCGACACAAAGTATGACTGACCAAAATGAAGATTTGATGGAAAATTCGCGAGAAAAGCAGGAGGGCGGGTCTAACAAGGGAGGTAACTTACCTCGTCCTTTCAGAATTTTCTATAAATTTGCAGATGAACTATATTTGACCCCCTTTGAACAAAAATCATAGTGCCAAGGGCCAAGAATGTCGAAAAAAAATTTCGATTTTTTTTGCCAAATTTTTTTCGAAAAATTTTTTCGAATTTTTTATTTGTTGTTTTTCTAGGTCAGCATGACCCCAAATTGATGTTATCATCGAATGATGCCGCATTCCAGGCAGTTTTCCTTCATTTTTTGCCAGTTTTCCGACAATTCGACGAGAAATGAAAAATTGGATTTTCAGAAGAATCCGTAATTTTGGACTTTAAAATGATTTTTGTTACGTGAAAATTAGCGAAAGGCCGTTTCTGAGTCTCCTGATAACACCCTGTAAGTTTGGAGAAATTCTGAAAAACCTTGAAAATTTCGAGGTTTCGGACTCACCAACAGGGGGGACCAAGCACTGCAAAAATTTTCGAAAATTTTTCGAAAAAAAAAATTCTTCAGAAATGATCAGAAATGGTTCCTGCATGTCTGGAAGTACCAAATTTCATTTGGCGACGCTCGGAATAGACTGCAAGGCACAAAAATGCATCATGTTTGAGCTGATTCAGTACTGGAAAATCACAAAAACCGAAATTTACCCACTTTTTTGGGAGTCTTGGCCCTTCTCGCTATGATTTTTGTTTTCAGGGGGTTAATTATAGCCTGCCTGCAAATTTTCAGAAAATTCTGAAGGGACGAGGAAAGTTACCTCCCTTGTAAGAAAACGGATTAGAAACGCAGATGTCTTAAAGCGTGCTATTAGAAAAACATGAAAAAAAAGACGTCATTTGTTTTCCTTCTCTCCTTCTTCTCACAAAGACAAAATTAGTGAGTGGTAGAAAAATGAGAAAAATGATCTTTTAATCCGGCTCAGTTTCCCTGTTTTGTATTCTTTTGCCTCCTCTGTCAATAAAAAAAACGTCATTTGTGTTTGTCCCCGCTTCTAACGGCAAAAGACATGTGATAAGGGAAATGAGGATTATAAATCTATAATCCCGCTATACGAAGTTACACATACGTGTTGAATAAAGATAATTATGTTATTAATGAAAACAATTCAAAATTGATGGATTTGAGTTTGCTAGAGCAAAGACACCGAAGACCAAAATCGAAATGCATGGCTATCAAAAAATTTAAAAAAAAGCAGAACATGCCTATACATTGAAAATGTTCATATGATAAAAGCTGAAAAAATGTTTTTGGCAACATAGATATTTCCCATAATTTTTCAGAGTTTTTTTCCACAACAAAAAAATATTTTCAAAAAAATTGGTCTTTTTCCGGAACCCACGAAGAGCTCATTTTTATAGTTGTGATTTTGGAGGCCGGGCTTGAGAAAAATTTTGGAAGCCCGGCCCGGCCCGGTAAGCCCGGATAATTTTTTTTTTCAATTTTTCCCAATTAAAATTTTTTTTTCGGTAGTTTTCCTATTAAAAGTACAGTTTGGGGACCTGTGAGGTTTGCATTCGCGCTATATTGGGAAAAGAGGCGAGGCTTAATTGAAAGCTTTGAAAAATCGTTTCTGGGTTTTTCCGTTAGGAAAACAAGCAAAATCTGTGAGTATAGAACATAGAAAGCATAAAAACAAAACTTCTTGAAAAGTTCAAAAACAAGTAGTCATTCACAGTAAAATTGTTTCAAAGTTTTGTTTTTTTTTCGGAATGCGGAAAAATCTGTTTGAAATTTTTTTGACTATTCTTAGAGTTAGTCGAAAAGTTTTTTGCTGCTATTCGTTCTTTATTTACTTTTTGAATTTTTCCGTCAAATTTTTTTCCAAAAATACGAATTCGTTTGAATTCCTTCCAAACTCTTGTTCTTTTCTTTCATATTTATCGCATACTTCAACGTGAAATATTCAACTTGACTGAAAATTTCAACACAAAGCTCTCAAAAATCGTATTTTGCCTCTTGAACTTCATTCGTTTTCTCACCCCTCTCTTTCCTTCTCAGTGAAGCCAAAAGAATTGTGATATATCTGGGCATCTAGATGTACAAACAGACATACGGATTCATGGGAACAGAAACCCAGACAGACAGAAACACTAAAACGACATCAAAATATCCGGACCTCCGGATACACAAATTGAGCGTTTTTTTAAAGTATGATTTATTGGGAATCGAATTTCTTCACAGAAGGAAGGAATTTAAAGAACGACTGTTGTAGACAAACGCTATTTGCGCTCAGCATCAGCGTGAATGGCAGAGTAGGTCCTGGAAGAAATTGTCTGTAGCATGGCTGAGAATGATTTTCGGAACTTTTTGCTTTTTTGGGTCCCGTCCGGAAAAACAAAAAACTACCGTATTTCGGTCAATTTTGGTACAATCTCAATTATAAAGATATATTTGGAATAAGTTGAATGAGGCGGTTCGAATGAATATGATCATGGCTAGATTTGGAAAAAATTTTGTTTCCCGATTTTCGCTATGCGCCTTTAAGGCAAAACCTGGAAGTTTTTCAAAATTAAGATAGATATGTCATGATTATATTTACTCAAACGTCTGTGTATTTCTAAATGTCATCCTTTCCCTCACTAACCCTAATGAGTTTCCATCCTCCTCTTGCGGCCCCAGTCTCCGAAGTTTCTTCATGAATCTCAACAACTGGAACCTCTCCCGCTGTTGGCTGGTATGTTGCCGTTTGATGCTTCGCCAGGCATTTCCTGCTCTAGTTTCGCCATGTATTCCAGTGACTGGTGGTCGGCATTGTCGTCCTTCTCCTGAACTGTGTTGTCGTAACCGACGAAGAAGAAGAGGATGAGGTCAAGCCATTAATCAAGCACATCAAGAAAGAAGAGCAGTACACCAGGTGCCGCTTGTCAAAGCAGAATCACAAGCAATCAATCAAGATAAGAAGAGCCGCAACAAAACTCGTAGGATGAAGATAGCAGAAGGACAACAGATGTGTAATGGAGAAGGAGTATGCCATGCTGAGAGGAGATGAGAAGAAGAGGCGGAGCAAGGCCGAAGAAACCAGTATAAATAGACCACCAGAGATACCTTTACCCACCATTCGTGAATACCCCACTTTCATTGTGAAACCCCCACGTTCTGTTGGATAACAAACCAAATTCTGAGCATTGTATTGAATCAAGTATATTTGTCTGTCAGTATTCATATATTCACCTAGTATATCGTATTTATCAATAAATCTATTGTCTAGCAAGTATTCTAAGTTCAAGGAGACAAGGGTGGAACCCTTTCATGTGTGGTGCCTTTCCGGTTGGACATTGACCAAGGCCACAACTGGGTGCTCTGAAGACTATTGAATTTTAATTATTCCTCAATGATTATCTCTTGTGCTTAAGAAAGTTTCTCCAAAATCTATATTGCGGATCCATAAATATTATATTTTGGAACCTTCACGACTCATCCAATGAGATAAATAAAGTCTTGAAAAAATTTTCTCACCTTTAGGCCCGTAGCATTGTAGGAATATATAATAATAGAATAGCAGAATCAATAATAATATTTGAAAAAATAAAAAATTAAAAATAATCAACAGGTAGCCCATTAAAACAGAATAGGCAGAATATGAAGCCGTCCACTCGACCCAAAGTATGACTGACCGAAATGAAGAGTTGAAGGGAAATTCGCGAGAAAAGCGGGAAGGCGGAGCGAAAAAAACGGATTAGAGACGCAGATATCTCAAAACGACTTATCAGAAATTTTGTGAAATTTGAGCCTAATGCCGAGCTAGACGAATATGTCTATACTGCTTGTATGTAGTTTGAAGCAGATTTCATGAGGTTGTGTACATTCTCTAGCGAAAAAGAAAATCCAACTAATTAGAGTTATCAGAAAAACATGGAAATGTGACCCTAATGCTCAGCTCTACGAATATTTATATACTGCTTGTATGTAGTTTGATTTAGATTTCAGGAAAGGAGATGCTTCAGCAGAAAATATGATATGAAAAAAGAAAATCCAATTAATACCGCAAATTGTGTTATCAGTAGAAGAAGGAAATAGTTGAATTAATGTCGAGCTATCCGAATTCGAACCCACTGGTTCAGCTCCACAAATATGTGTTTACTAGTTGTATGTAGTCTGAATCTAGTCTTGTGATCTTGTTTATATTTTCTCATGAGATCATTTTGAAACTGATGTTGTTGAGGTCGCGAGTGTAAGGTTACATACTCACCGGATATAGAAAGTAAAATGTGTCAGTTTCCAGTTTAACTTATAAACATGAATAAAGTAAAGTTAAAGTTTGTTGTGTATTTGTGCACTATGTGTGTGAACGTTTGTTGAGTGGCTGTTTTGGCCATAGAAGGAATATCCGGAATTCAAAATCTTTTGAACTTCTAATCGTATTTTGTTGATTGAGGATCAACACAAATATCCAGAAATTGAGCATTTTCAGAATTAATGGAGCCCAGAAGAGCGTGTTTTCTGCATAACCGTATGCTCCTTTGAACAGACGGTCGATATGATAGGATGAGAAAAGGGACAGGATGCCACAGGAACTTGTATCAGCATTCCGGTGACTACAGTAACCAGCAAACCAGCCACTGTAGTCAGAACTCTGGGAGCAGTTGGCGGAAAGCTCTAATCAGAGCAACTGCAAAAACTGGAATGAGCAGGTATGTTAGGCGCAAAGCTTGGGTAAAATAGACTGAGAATAGGACGAGAATTGCAACGAATGAGGCGGAAACCGCAGGAAAAGTCAATAACCATTAGGATTAGGCCCAAAAAGATCAATTAAAATGACTAAGAAGGGTAGTAAGGAATGGTAACATAGACCTGACAATTTAGCGCTCTGGGGTCCTCTTCTCTGTGGGAACTCTGGGAATTAACACCAGATTGTAATACAACAATGCGCCGAGAGCCAAGAAGCCGACCAGAAGATCGCCATCACCAAAACCAGTTTCACGCTCTCGTGATCCATATTGCCACTGTGATTCAGAAGACGACTGTGATTGTTGATTCCACTTCTCCCAACATTTTACCGCCATTCCTTACCCAGTTTTTCCACCTGTTTTCCAAGAATGACACATTCAACATTTTGAATTTTTTAAAATGTTTTTTTTTTTTCTTTTTTTTAAACTTGTTCATACTCTTGTCTGAATTTTTTGTTGCTTTTCAAAGATTATTTTCTTTTGTTTTTTCACTCAATAGTTTATCATCTTCTTCATATTCAAGATTTTGAATGAATCAACTTGTTAAAGTTATGATTCAATTGCAATATAACTATATAACTAGTATACCTAATTTTCTAGAGCTTAGCTAGTAAGTTTATGTTCGTATAGCTTGACATTAAGTTTCACATTTCCATCTTTTTCTGATAACAGATTATGACAGGCACTTTTTTTTGGTCCCCCCTTAATCATGTAATCATGTTCTGGAAAATTCAAAAACTTTAGTTTCGAATTTACTCGTGAAAAAATATGATCGAGATCACAAAATCGAAACCAGAGTACATACAACTAGTATATACACATTCAAAGAGCTAAACCAGTAAGTTCAAATTCGTATAGCTTGACATCTAGTTTCATATTTCCATCTTTTTCTGATAGCACTCTTTTTATTTTCTTCACAACTTTTCCGCTAGAGCAGTATATACATATTCATATAGCTCGGCATAAAGCTCATATTTCCTACCTAGGAGCAGTATATATTTTTACGTATAGCTTGACATTAGGCTCAAATTTTCATGCTTCGCTGATAACACTAATTAGTTGGATTTTCTTTTTCCATGTTATCTTTTCTGCTGGAGCATGTACACAACTTCATAAAACCTAGTTCAAACTACATAGGAGTAGTATATACAAATTCGTATAGCTAAACATTAGGCTCACATTTCCATAACACGCTTCAAAATATCTGCGTCTCTAATCGGGCTCTTCTGCTCCGCCCTTTCCTTTTCCCTCACAAATGTTCCCCGAATCCCTTCATTTTGGTCAGTTACTTTTTGTGTCGAGTGGACGGCTTTATTTTCTGCCTATTTTGTTTTAATGGGCTACCTGGGGTGACTTGCTGATTTTCTTGAATATTTGTTTTTATTGCTGTTCTACTTATCTATACTGCTATTATAATATTTTTTGCTGTTTTACGTATTCCTACTGCTATTATAAAATTATGTATCCATCCAATGCTACCAGCCTACAGGTACTGTCATTTTATATAAGTTTCATTTGGCTCATCAAAATAAGAACTACAAATTCGCATCGTATAACCTTCATAAGTCACATTTGCTATTTCCAGATAAGAAACCATGGTTCAAATCTGACGAATGGAGCCATACGCATGTGGTGAACCTATACTTCCGCATCATCTTTTTCAACGGAAGAAGATCACTCCAGATGAGCTCAGCAAGAGAACCGGAACTCTCTACGGAAAATTGGACACTCTTGATCGGGTAGAACTGGCTAAGCGTTTGACGACTCTCAAACTGAGCACAACTTCAAAAAAGAAGACGTCTTTACCCTGGACGCTGAGACCACCGCCAATTCTGACGACAGGATCGAGAAGTTGTTCGAGGAGTCTTCCGTTCCATTCGAGCAGGCCAGAATGAACATTGAGGGAACTGCTTATCACGATGTAGAAGACAAGAATGGACAATGGGTACGCATCTTCTGCAATGGAGAAGAAGTCTGATTCAGTACCATCCAAATCTTATATTTCTACCTATGAACACCTACAAAAGATGAAAACAAAATTCTAGAAGAGCTCGTAGAGGAGGAAGAAGCTACAGTAGCAGAAGCGATGGTACAAATTAGAAAGGCACAAATCAACATGTGTGAGTATTCAAAATGGGACTTAGCCTTGAGAAGTGGGAAATCTGTAGCTGATGTTTATTTCAGATATAATCGAAAAGACTGAAATCTAGCTTTGGGTCTACATGAAAAGAGCGGGTACTCATACTTCAAATTGGAACAAAGCTGGTCGCATATACTATTTTATAAATTTTCGGGTTTTGAAATTTTGGGTAAACTAAATTGTTCAGATTTGATTTTTTTTATATAACTATGTCTGTTCGTGTTAATACTCTTGTTTGTATTTTTGTTGTTTTTCAATAATTTTATGCTTTTCGTTAGTTTTTCCATTTGCAAATTTATTTTTTCTAACATTTCCAATTTTTTTTTTCGGAATGAATTTCAATTGTTATAATTACGATTCAATTGCAATTTAGGTAAAATTCTTGTCGATGGACATGGACAAATTCAGTTATTGTCGTTTGTGGCCATTTTTTATTTTCTTCGTTAAAAACATCGGGTTTGTTGTCTTCAAATTTTCATTCAAGCGCCAAGCATTTTCTCTGTTTTTATCTTTAGCCTCACGGAGAACCGCGATATTTAGGTGAGATCATCATTCCAGGATGATAGATGGAGAGGTAAAGGCTGAAAAACATGTGCTGAAATGAGGGGAGGAAAGCAGCGAGAGAGAGAGAGAAAGAAATGGAGACGCAGTGTGTCCATAAACCCCCCCCCCCTCTAGTCGTTTTTGCTGGCTGGTCGACGCCGGTTTCTGTCTTTTCCTGTGCACCGCAGCGGAGGGTCGATTAACGTTCTCTTCCTGTATGTTCCCTCTTCCTCTATCACCCTGTAGTTCTGCGTTTCCTACAGCTTCCCATTATATCTCGCCCACTTGTCGTCGCTTCTACTCGGCCTGGCCACCCTTTTTCCTAAACAAACCACACATACTCTCCCCTTTGGCCCCTCGTGGGGGCCTCTTCGTCTTTTGATTTTTCTGTATTTTTGCTATATTTATCAATCTTCTGGCTATCCGATAGACGGCCTCAAACCTGATTATTTTGAATTTATTTTCTGAAAAGGTGAGTTTTATTTTCTTTTTTTCGAGGGCTTCTTGGTTCAAAAATTTGGGTATATCACGGGGAAACTAGTCAGGTAAAATCTAGATATAAATCATTTTTTGATACGATTGTGAAGTCTTTTCTAATTATCAAATTGAAAAGTAAATTGAGCAAAACTAGTTTTTTTTTCTCCAGAACCACAAACTCATGGATTCAAACAGCACCGACAATGCTATGATTGGTTTCGCGATGGATGGAAACAAGTAAGAACATTTTTGAGTCTGATTTTCTTGTAATTCAAATTTTCAGATTGCTGATTATGGACATTCACCAAATTCGAGCATAATTGTGCAACTGAAAAGGAACAGAAACTGTAAGTCTACTGAGTAAAATTTTGAAACGTGTTATAGCAATTTTTTGAAGTTTAGTTCTGATTAATTGGGTCTTTTTTTCTCAAATGCTGAGATGATGAGCGGATTTATATTTCTTCTAGGAAATAGGTTTCTCTGATTTTAGTCATAACAATTTTTCGCATCGAAAGACCAAAACTTTAAGCCATCTTCGAGAGAAGCATTCATGAGTCGCCTTTTTTTTGCCATAACCAGCTGGCCAAGGAACCCAAATTTTCGGATTTCTAGGCCACCAATCCTCAATTACCATTAAAATGTCCTCTAATTCACCTTGACTACAATTTTTTTGCAAAATTGAAAAATATTGATTTTGACCCGAGTTATAGCCTATTTTGCAAAATCGAAACATTGCTGAGAATACAAAATTTTTTCAGAATTTGGGCTTTATCTCGGCTAAAAATCAAAATTTTTAAGTTCTGTAAACGTCATCGTCTTATAATTGTTTGGCGCATCTTTTGGTGTTACTGATGGCCTGTAAATCCAAAGTTTGCGTTTCTAGGTGATCTTCGTTTTTTCTCGTTTTTCCTCCGTTTTTCGTCATTTTTACATACCTTGTTTTTCAGCCAACAAAATGTGCCACGACAACTTCCGAGAGCCTACAGAGCCCAACATCACCCAGATGATTGGATGCCTTCGTCTACTCCGGATCTTGAAAAGTAGGTGAAAATCGGGTTGAAACTGAAATGACCTAGAATAGCCTAAAATGGCCTCAAACATCGTGAAATAGCACATGGCCTAGAAACCGAAATTTTGGATTTCTAGGCCATCTGTATTGAAATGACCTAACAAGGCGTAAAAGGCCAAATTTGGCTTTGAAAACGTCAAATTGGTCCAGAAAACAGGTTTCTAGCTCAATTTTGAACCAAGCTATGCCCTTTTGAAGTTTGGTGGCCTAACTTTTCGAGGCCGTGGCCTAGGACTTTCAAAATCTTGAAAACGCCTTAACTCGCTTCAATATTCGGCTAGAAACTTGAAATTTTAACCAATTTCATTGTCTTGCCGTTGGCTGTCTTAAAATATTGAATCTAGATTTCTAGACCACGTCCGCGAAAAGTTAGGCCACCAAACTTCAAAAGAGCATAGCTCGCTTCAGTATTGAACTAGATTTTTTGTTTTCGGACCATTATGACTGACTTGAAAAGAGCTTTTGGAAGGCATTAGATTCCAGGCCATCATAGTAAAACCTAGGCCATGGCCCCGAGAAAGTTAGGCCATCGCTCCGAAACCATTTTCTGCGGTTTTCAACTTGAGATCACCCATTTTTACCCAATTTCGACGATTTTTACCTAAGTTTTTCGAATTTTCAGACTCGCCATGATCCAAAACGGCTTATCGGACGATTTGAAGCTCCTGGACCAACAAATCACTATGATAGTCGAATATAATGAGAAGCATATTGCCGATCTCGATAAAAACCACAAAAAAAATGTCTCTGAGTTGAGGAAGGAGGTTGACATCAAAGCAAGATGGATCAAGACTTTGGAGAAGAGAATGAAGGCTCTGGAGAAGGAACATTTGTAATTTTCTCTCATTGAATAAACTAATATTCACTTATACACTTTTTCTTTCGTTTTTTCTATTGAGTTCAGTTGCAATTCTCGCACTGTGCAATATTTCGAATGACTTCTACCTAACCATTTTTTTCAGCTTTCTAATCCACATTCTTTCAGAAACGCATCATGTATACTCAACTCATATTTTATTCGGTTCTGAGTGCTTAATCATTTCTTCTTGATTTATCAACGTGAGTTTTTTTTGATAAGTACTCGATTGTCGCCTGCGAATTCTGGTCGGAAGTCAAAAGTTTGCTTCTAGTCCGCTGTCGACATTTTGTCCAACAATTGTTGGCTTTTGCTTGTCTTTCTCCCTGAATTTGAGAAATACCTTCGACCAAAAATTGCTTGCATCAACCGAGTGAGAATTCAAAGTTCCCTACGAAACTGCCTAGAAAAATATGGAATAATCATTTTTCAGATTTTTATATCTTCATATCCTCTCATACCCAAATCATATCTAACGGATTATTTTCAATTTTGAATCATTTATTTGTAAATGTGAGTTCATCTTCAATTATGAGGAATATGGAGTTCCCGACAGAACTGCCTAAAGCCGTATTGTATTGTTGATTTTCAGATTATCATATCACTTCATACTACCATCCTAGCCACATCATATCTTCATATATTATATTTGACTTCAAAAAATTATTTTATCAGTGTAAGTTTTTTTTTCAGCCAGTAGGAGTATGAAATTCTTGACAAGATTGCCTAAAATAGTATCAAACTATCATTTTTCAGATCTTCATGTCTTCACATTCACCTGATACACACATCATATCTTCATATATAACGGATTATTTCAAATTTGGTATCTACAGTTCATCATTGTGAGTTCATTTCATTTTAGTAGGGATGTAAACTTTTCAACAAACTCAGTTGTCGGCGGCAGTTTCTGGGCTAGAGTTAAGCTTTCGAGCCCGTTTATTTTTGCTTTTAGGCAAAGCTTGGAAGATTCCGTCTAAGCTTTGGGCGGAATCTCTGCTCAAGTCCCGCTCAAGTCCAGCTGTGTTTTTGTTTCAGCGTAGGCAAAAGATGATGATTTTGTACGGAACTTGGCTGGTTTTTGGGCGGAACTTGAACTTTTGCCAGACTTTCAGCAAACAATAGGTGGCTTTCAGGCAGACTTTGAGCAGATTTCGCTCGAAGTTTAGAAGGAATCTGCGGCGAACAACCGAGAACTACCCAAAATATTATAGTATTAAATTTTTTTTCAGACTATCATATCACTTCATGTACTCTGACTTCCTTGGGTTTGGAGGTCTCACTAGACTTTTATTTTTTCAAAACTTTTTTCCTCAAAAGTGAGTTTTTTCCAATTTTTGTTAATAGGGGGCGGAACTGTTGAAGATATTGGAGAATATTCCAATACCTTTATACCGAGCTCTATGAAAATTTTGAAAGCATCTCTACAGTAATATACACCGAGAATATTTTTCAGACATGTATTTCAAACATTCCACGGCGTTCGTCAACAAAATTCAGCTCAGTGAAGAACTTATCCACCAGTTAGTTTTTGTTTTTGAAACATTTGTTCAATTTTTGTTTCTAGGTTCGAAGCGTTTGGAAAACTGCTGATCGATCCAAAAAAGTTTACTATCACCAGCTTCATTCCATGTGGAGGTAAGCCCGGATAATTTTTTTTCGAATTTTTTCCAAAAAAAAAATTTTTTTTCAACACTTTCCTCACTCGAAGCTCTTAGCTGTGGGCGGTCAGGCCGAACGAGTGTTGTTGCCCTGGGCGACTCCGCTTACCTAGCCAGCCAGACCCTCTTTTTTTGAAGGGTATGATGTATGTGAGCGAGAGATACCTGGATCTCACGGGGAATTGATTTTCCCTGTTTCGCAATCATTTTTACCCAAGTTTTTCTTTCACCCATCGAACTTAACCCTGACAATTCTGTAAAACATTTCGTCATTCCCGTTAGTTCAACATTGTGTTTTTCAGATTACTAAAACACTCAAAACGTTCGAAGAAAATAAGAAAATGAGCGCACCGGAGTCGCAGCTCGGCTCTGGTGGTTCAGGAGGAGAAGCTCAGGAGGTCTACATGGATGCTCAGGTGGTCAAGATGGATGCTCAGGAAGTCGACATGAATGCTCAGGAAGGCTCCTCGGCCAGGGCAGGCCAAGAAACCGTCTCGGATGGGAAGACGTTGGAAGCTCAGGAGGAGGACGCACAGAGGACATTGGAAGAAGAATCACATGGATACGTGCCACCAAAAAGTCAGTCTCGTCGGGCGGCGAAAACTGACGGAAACGAGATAGCTGCACCACCTGAAGCGGTTCTCAATCGGCCACGCCGCGGGCAGAGAGTCAATTATTTTGAGTCACAGGAGGTAATGAGTTTTCTCTATCAAACATAAGAGTTCAAACATCTCTATCAAACATAAGAGTCAGGTTTGTCAATATTGTTTTTAAAAAATGTAAAAAAAAAATTGTTCGCAGAAATACATTTCGACTGTCTAAAAACAAAATGAAGTTGTAGGATAATAGTTTTTTTTTTTAATTGCAGTAGCCCAATACAAGAATCTACATACTCTTCATTATTATTGTACACAACTTTCTTTTTCCAGACAAGAAGTGGGAAGAATGGCAAACAACTGGAGGTCCAAGACTGAGGGATTGGCATCAAGTCACGGAGATGCTAGCAAAAGAAAAGGAACGACAGATTTTGGCTGGCTTCATTTCGTTGGACACACCGAATCAAAAAAAAAAAGAAAATCGAACGATGACGCTGGACCCTAATTTGTAATTATTTCATTATATTCAATAAAATTCAACGAAATGATACAAATTCCGTCTTTTTTACCAATGATTTCAGTTGCAATTTTCGCACTGTGAATATTTTGAATTTTTTCACCTAACGATTTTTTCAGACTTTCTAAATCCAATTTTGCAGAAAACCATCATGTATACACAACTCATATTATATTCGTTTTTGGATCTTCAATTAATCATTTCTAAATTTATCAATGTGAGTTATTTTCGATTAGTATTCGATTGTCGCAGGTGAATTCTGGTCGGAAGATAGGAGGTTGTGAGATTTTGGCCAAAAGTTAGTCAGCTTTTGGTTTGAGCTTTGGTGACCGCAGCTCACGATTCGAGTTAAGTCGGCTCTTGATCAGAATCTGTAGCTGCTTGACGATTATGGGCGGAACTCGGTAACGTTCGGCTAAAAGCTGCCCCCCCCCCCCTGTCAGATTCTGACCAGAGGTTTCACAACATTTTGTCAGGCAATTGTCGGATTTTGTATGCGTATTTGCTTGAATCTGAAAAATACCTTCATCGACATTCGAGTGAGCTTTTGAAATTCAGAACTGCCTAGAATAATATGGAATCATCATTTCTCAGATTTCCATATCTTCATATCCTTCCATACTCAAATCATTACTTATAAATTTTTTTCAATTTTCAATAGTTTATTTGTAAATGTGAGTTCATTTTCAATTGTATAGAGTTACTGGCAAAATTTCCTAGTACAGTATTGAATTGCCAATTTTCAGATCTTCATACCACTTCATACTACTATCATAGTCACATCATACCTTCATATATCATTTCCAATTTCGAAAAATTATTTTATCAATGTAAGTTTGCTTTTAACTAGTAGGAGTATGAAATTCTCGACAGAACTTAGAAGGGTTGTGCGAGAAATGACCTCCGAAACATTTTCGGAAAATATTTTTTCGGTAAATTACAGTCCGAAAAAAATCGAAAATATTTTATTTTCGAAACATTTTGTCCGAGAAATACCGAAAAAAAATTCGATAATCTGTGAGTAGTTTTGGATTATCTGATTTGAATCGAATCTCTCCAGTTTACCAATTATTTCCCTTGATCATTGTATGCCCCTCAACTACTGGTCAATGTAAATGGACATTGTGTTGACGAGAGGCAGCTGTCAGAGGTGTCATTTAATTAGGACTGTGAATGACGTAGTGAGTAATACGAATAGAGTCATAACAGATAAACTGATGTGACAATGAGGGCGAATGAACCCTTTTCTGGTTGTTGAGTTACAATGGGATGACGGATAAGATTGCTATTGCCAAAATGAAGACTCAGTCTTGAGACCCTGAATTATTACTCTATTAGCGTGACAGAATGCGCTTCACGAATCGAGGGACTTTATAAAAGGGCTGATTTTCGAATCTAGTTTGAAACCGATCATATTGTCATTGGAACCAGGACGTGCGGAAAATCTTTTGGTTTTTTCGGACATTTTCGAAAAAATTTCTCGGCGAATTGGTTTCCGGTACAAATAATCCGAAAAATTGATCGGAAAAATGGTTTCGAAAAAGTTTTTTCGTGGAAACTGAAATTTTTACCGAGATATTGATAATTCACTTTTGATCTATAAGAAAAAATTCTGAAAAATCAAATTTTTTGGCTAATTTTCGTGATTTTTGAAGTTTTTTGTTGCATTTTGTGTAAATGGTCGAGACAGGAATAGAAAAAATTTCATTTACGTTCCAAAATCTTTTTGATTTTTTCAATTTTTCTCATTTTTATTTCGGTTTTTTTGTTCAATTTATTTCATGAACAGCCCTGATCCAGATCCTTCCGGTTACTTGACCTTTTCGTAGCCTATTTTGGAATCATTTTCCCACCTTTGAACTGGTCTTACTCTCTCCCTGCTGTATTCAAGCGAACACCATTCAGCTATCATCCACGACCTTCCAAGCTTTGACTTATCCCACTCGGATTGAATTTCTTCAGTTTCGCTGGTATTTCCTTCGACCATTGTAAGTCTAACTGTTTCAGGAAACACACATAAAGTAAATAATAAGCAGCTGTGAGGTGACAACCAACTAGGACTGTTTTAGCGCATGAGATTTTGGCACTTGTAATTACGAGTGGTTATTTTCTTACCGAGTCGAAATTTAGCTTCAAAGATTCGGTAATCTGTAAGTAGTGTTGGCTTATCCGATTCAAATCGAATCTCTCCAGTTTACCAAATATTCCCCTTGATCATTGTATGTCCCTCAACTACTGGTCTAAGTAAATGGGCATTGTGTTGAAGAGAGGCAGCTGTCAGAGGTGACAACCAATAAGAACTGTGAATAACGGAGTGAGTAACACGAAAAGGGTCATAGCAGGTGAACCGATGTGGCAATGAGGACAAATGGCCCTTTTTCTCATTGCTGAGTTTCAATGGAATGACAGATAAGATTGCTATTGCCAAGATGAAGACGCAGTCTAGAGACCCTGAATGGCTAATCTATTGAGGTGACAGAATCTGTTCAACAAATATGAGGTTTCTGCAGTAGAAACCTTCATTTAGAAATAAGAAAAAAGGTGAACAAAAAGGGGTTAAGCAAGTAGGAAAAAAAATGAGAAAGAATGAAATAAGCGGCCGAAGGCGCGCTTGTATAGAATGGGTAACTAATACCTATCAAAGACCAGGGTACATGAGTACAATAGTAAGAATACATACAATACTATGTATAAAGAAAGCTAGGTATAAAGAAAGTGGAATTCGTATGCATACATTCATATTAATATTGATAACAAAAGCTTTAGTAATATGTGCCCTTTCTAATGAAAATGTATCAATTTCAAGATCACAAAAAGTTACTTTCTGAAAAACAGGGTTGTGCGAAAAATTTCCTCCGAAAAATTTTCGAAAAAAACTTATTTCGGAAGAATTCCTCCGAAAAAATCGGAAAATTTATTTTTTCGAAAAATTTTGTCCGAAAAAACCGAAAATAATTTTTGTCGGAATTTTTCGTCCGAAAAAAACCGAAAAAATTGAACAAAAGTTTGAAACGTTAATGAAATTTTTGTATTCCAGTCTTGACAATTTCAACAAGAAAACTTCAAAAATGACCAAAATTGGCCAAAAAGTTTTATTTTCCAGAGTTTTTTTTTCATTGATCGCCATTGAATGATCAATTTCTCGATGAAAATTTCAGATTCCGAAAAATTTTTCGGCAATAATATTTTCGGAAATCTTGAACCTAAAAAACCTAAAAATTTTCGCACAACCCTGGTTTTCACGTATAGAAATTCTTATTAGTAGCATTCCCCCCTTTCTTCCCAGTTCTCTTCCGTAATACCCCTTTTCTAACAGTATTCAATTGGACACTTCATTAGTGAACAACAACCGTGACTTTCCAGTTTTTACAAATGTTTATTTATGTCTTTTTGGGTTTTACATCTATCAATATTTGTGCAAAGCTTGTGTCATTTGGGGGCGGAGCTAGAAAAGACGTTGAGGGCGGAGCTAGAAAACATATGGTTGTTGGACACTCGCCCGCTCACTTTTCTGGGGTATAAAAGAGGGGAGATTTGCCTCAATGGTCATATTACTCATTACTTTCCAGGATTGAGGATTCTTCCATTGTCTACCCGGATTGGTGGACAAACACATTGATTATTTCTAATTTATTATTTCTAAAATCTTTTATTCATCGAGACGCCATCACAACAGTGAGAACAACTGGAGGAGCTGTTGAAGCTAAAGAGGTTTGTCATGAATTCTGTCTAAATGTCTCAGCTTAGAGTTTTGGAGGTTCAACATTATTCATTCCCAATTTCATTTTTGTCTACTACGTCGTAGTGACAAAGGGGGACGGGATGAACATGGCAGATATAGGCTAAGAGACTTTAGTGGTGACCTGATTATTTAGAAGATTAGTAATGGCTTCATTATCGTATGATCAGCAAACGGAAAACAAACCGAACAGAAGAGAGTGCAGAGAACAAAATGGAAGTATTTTTCAGCGAACATCAAGGCTCTGGATTAAAGAAACTGGCACGTTAAAAGAAAGGTCGCACGGAAGAACGTCAATATCTTGATGTTTACACGGGTGAACAACACTGGACAACTCAGGAAAGAATTGGTAGAATTGTTCGAGAAACCGAAAGGATCCTACTGTGGACAACAACTTGGACTGTAACGTCTCAAGGATTCCAGCGTAAGTCAAGGCTTATCAGAATTCGAGACAGTCAAACAAAAATTTTTCTACAGATTTGTGAGAGCCATCCGAATTCCTGAATTTGCTTCCGAGCAATCCATGGTTAAGAGCTTGAATTTGGAGGACGTGTCGGAATTTGAGCGATATGTCGTGATGTCGCAAGCAAAAGCGCTCACGGATTTCCACGTGGATTTTGGAGACAAATCGAGTCAACCGAGGAGAACATCAGGAAGCATGAGGGATACAAAATCAGTAAGCGATACGTGGTTTGGAACGATGGATGGAATCATCGTGAAGAAAATAACCATGACAGCCGGAAATACGTTTTTTATGCCAGGAGGCTGGATCCATGCGGTCTACACCCACGAAGATTCCATCGCCGTTTCCGGGAACTTCTTCCATGCAGGCTGCATTTCAAGGCAGCTTCGAGCCTTCAGGGCTGAAGTCAATGTGGAAGCCAATAGCGATTACCGGGTCCCAGAGGTCATCCCAATCCACTTCGCTTACATGACTCAAAAACTACTGAAAGTTGTCGAAGGTATTTTAAGCGATTGAGAGTTATGTACTTCTGATTATTCTCTGTTCAGATTCCAACATGAAAAGAAGCAACATGACCAGACAACCACGTTTGAAGTCTACTTGGGAAAACTTCAGAAAAAAGACATCAAGAAGAACGATGACATTACTTGTTTTTATAGTTTTAGAACTTTGAATAAAATTGAATATAAAAATACAGTTTTCCCTCTCTTCTTCTCCTTACATCAGTTGCTATCATTGCACTGTGAATACTTTGACTGCTTTTTTATAACCCTTTTTTCAGCCTTCCCCAATCACATTTTTCAAAAAACCATCACATTTCAACCACATCATGCATACTCAACTCATTTTTCATTCAGTTCTGGGTCTTCAATCGATTATTCTTCACTATTTATTTATCAATGTGAGTTTTTTTCTAATTAGTAAGTACAAAAAGTTCACCACCGAACTGCTAAAACAGTCTGGAATCATAATTTTGCAGATGTTCATCATACGTTAGTCACTTCATGTATATCATTTCTGGGTCTTCGATTGATCATTTTCAATTCTTAATTTATCAATGTGAGTTTTTTTTATAAAAACTCGATCGTAGTCGACAAACTCTGATTGGAATTAAGGAGGTTGTCAGAAGTTAGCCAATAATTTTTTGTTCGAATTTTGGTACCCGCAGCTTTTGATCTGAGTCAAGTCGGCTTTTGGTCAGACCATGGACAACTGTAATAGAGCGCATTTGATCTGCGATTTCGATGATTAGTAGTCATCTGGTCATGATTTTTTGAAGATGTAATGCACATTTCCATGTGAGTGTTTTGAATTTAAAAAATTGAGAAAAACATGTTGGCAACAGTGGTTATCAAAAAAAATCCGACCAAGACCCGTTGAATTAACTGTATTATTGGAGGCAACATTTGCAAACCATTTTGTTCAACCCTGTATGCCATATTCAATTAGAAAATACAAACGTTGTTTGATCAAGCTTTTTGTTTGAGTTCTCTTGCCCGTTGTAATGTTGACCAAAGCCCTCCTATGTCTTAGGTGTTTTCAGGAGACCACGCAATAGCTTTTTCTTTTTGCGAAAGTTTCCTCACACAATGGGATGACGTGTTCCTTACTTCGGTCTCTAAATTCTCAACCTCCTTTTCAAACTTTTTGCAGCGACCACAATTATTCATTTTTCTATTTCTTATTGTCTAACTTGTGATTGTTGTACATCTGATTTTTGATTATTTCGGTGAGTTATCAACGTCGAGCACTTCTGATTGGAAATTATCTTTTTAGAATTGGTTTCTTCTTTTGACTCTCCGGTGAGGGTCTACATTTGATTATTTCGAACATCGGATTGGATTGGGATTTGATGGTGAGTTCTAGGTTGTATAATTTTTTCTCCTGAAAACTGCTCTCACTAATAATCTTAATGATTCAGTGAGGTTTTTTAACTTTTTGAGAATAAACGGGTTCAGTCAAAGGTCAGAATTTTAAAATGGAGGGCTATAGTCAGTTTCCCGGGTATTTATGTGTTTTTCGGTATCCATGGAAAATCCCGGGACTTTTTTTAATTGAACAAAGGAACCTAGGAAACACCCGGGATCCATTGAATATCCGGGTCTGAAATAATTATTTCGAGCATACTTGGAACGGGCCGGGCCGGGTTTTCAGAGCTGGTTTTTCAATAGGTAATTTTTAGGGTGAAATGATGTTATATGATGCTATTTCGGACTGAAATGAAGAATATTGATGTTTTTTCAGCTTCTTGACAAGTCCTTTTCAACAGTCCGTCCACACGATATCTCCACATCGGCAATCAGCTCGTTGGCCACCTCCATCGATTTCCTGATTTGATTCATTGCGGGAGTTGGGGTATCCCTCTTCAGACGTTCCGGTGTCAGCTTCTCCCTTGGTGTTCCTTTGCATCTTCCGCTCTTGTCGTATCCAACGAAAATAAAGTCTTGGATGAGACTCCATTTGATGAAGTGTGCCATCACAACGGAATTCATGAGTGCACCGTGTCGAATCCGACGTGTCCATTCTTCGAAATGATGCGATTGAAGGACTTATCACACCATTTATGAGTCGTGAGTCGAGCATCGAACACATTGATAGGATTTCCCACTGTGAAGATTTGCTGAACATGGAATTTCACTCCTTCCGGTAGACGGATGATTTGATCCCAGGCTCCGACAGTGAGAAGTTACACATGAATAGAAGGACCTCTCCCACCAAACAAACGGGTCATAAAATACTTCATGGTTTTGTACACTTTCTGGTGTATTTCACAGTTCCAAATGATCTGCACTTGTCAGAATCATTATCCTGCTCATTTCTATTTTAGCAACGTCGGAGTTCTACATATCGATCTTACGGCGAATTGATGTTTTGTTCCCGGCAGGAATGAGGTAAAAGATACAGTTCCTTAGAATCGATAGGCAACTGATATGGGACTTGGAAAGTCATTTTGAGAAAATTTATCCTTTGTGAATTCCTAACGAGATACCGTTCTGTATGCGAGGTACATCTGAAATCTGCGGTTATTGACAATTAAATCACCAGATGCTTATACTAGGTTTTTCGATTATAACATTCTTGTCCCAATTGCTCGTCACACTCTCTAAAAACCCCTTGACCCCTTCAAAAAGGGTGACAAATAACACTCTTCAAGAAGTGACAAATGACGCTACTTATGAAGAGGGGGAATGACCAGTTATGATGCTGTGTTTGACATAGGAATTCGTGGGAGAAAAGCAAAAATGTGCGGATACTAGTTCTATTTTCGACTGGAAAACCTCGAGTTCTGGCTCTAATCTCCCCGATTTTGGATTCAAACACCATATTTTTTCTAGAAATCAGTAAATTAAACTCGAGTGACCCCATTTTCAGATTCATAATCGCTATTTACCAGAGCGAAAACCCCTGGATGGGCGAGAAAATCACCATTCATCGTTTTGATTATCAACATTTTTGGGCTCTTAACCCTTACAAAACCGTTCATTTCGAGTGCGCCCTGGTTTTAGTTCGAAACTCCCCTAATATTGGCTTTAAAACTTTATAATTTGAGCTCAACTAAACTCATTTTTGACTTCTAACCCTCTCAATACTACCCGATTTCCTAGCTCAAGACTCTGAACATCCCCTTTTTGACTCAACACAAGACGGTCCTAGACAGAGAGAAGGGAAACAGAAGAGATAGCAGGGAGATTCCGATTCTGAAAATGTTGATTTCGGGCGGTGATTGTATTTGATCGTCGCTTTCGTCCCAAACTTCCTATAGAAATCAATTCCGCCATCAATCCTTGATTGTCCTTGATAATACTTGAAAGTTCGTGTTTGTCGCGCCTACCGCAGCGATTAGATCATTTGGCGCCACAGAAGCAGAACCTCATTCGCACGTCACCGTCGCGGCAATTAAAAAGAACATGAAGACCTGTTCAATCAAACAATGCAACTTTCCCCTTAATGGAAGAGAACATCCGTTTCAACCAAGGACACGTAATTGCCCAAAAGAACTGGATAAAACTGGAAATTGGCCTTGATCACTGCATATAAAAGGAAGCTCTTGGAGGAGCTTTCTCATATTGTCTACCGCCTACATCAACTGCTGCCCTCACTGCTGCCCAACTGCAAACCACACTTCCCCTCCTTCTCCAACCTTCCCATTTCCCCATATTCTCCCACGTATTATTCTTTATATTTTAACCTGTCATTTATTATACTGAAATAAACTTATTATTCAAAACCCACTGAACCTCCACCGATCCGTGCCTAAAACCTATCTGGGCACGACATTTGGTGCATCGACCCTACGGTTAAAAGTAAGTCATTTTTTTCTCTCTGTTTGTATTGTCCCCTATTCCACTTCGTGGAATAAAACGGTCTCTGACCGCCGCTAAAACAGCTGCTATAATAGCCAGGCCAAGTGTTATCGGCCCTACAAACTAAACTTTTCAAGTGAAGTCATCACTAAGAGAAGTAAAGATGAGCCGTTCGTACGAAGAACTCATAGAGCTCGGCAAAAGCCTTGCCGCTATGCAAAAGGAACTCGAAGAGAGCGCTAAGGCCTCTATCGACAAAACCTTAAAAGACGCCCCCACGGCTGCAAAAGCCCAGGATCTGTTTATGACCATCGAAGACTACATCCAAGAATACGGTGTACTCTTGAAAGGGGAGCATGAACATTTTGTGAGCGAGTATAATAAATACTCCGAAATTTACAAGAATGTTCTAGAAAGATTATTTGAAACACCATCCGGTAATATACTATCAAACACAATTAAAGAGGCTCTCGAACAAATAATAGAAAAGGATAACAGCATAAAAAGACAAATAGAGTTACTAGAAAAAAGACTTAATTTCAGACTTGATGGTCTGAATAAGCTTGCAGAAACAGAAAACGTGCAAGGTCTCCACTCGGAGACATACCAGATCGTTCCAGAATGGAAACCAATGAGCTTAACCACAGAAACAATAAAACCAAAACAAAAAACCCGTGCTAGTGTTTTCAACGAAACCACTACACAACCAAACAAAGCATCTATACATCACAGACATATTAACCTCCCATATTTTTATGGTGATTTAGCCGAATGGCCCGCCTTTTATATGATTTTTAAAGCAACAGTCATTGACAACAATGACTTCGCACCAGTTGAGAAGCATAATATACTTAGAAACCAGTTGAAAGGAGCAGCAGCAGACATTATCAGACCATACGCACCAGATGGCACGCAATTCAACGTGACCATGGAAAGATTAATCGCAATCTACAACTCCCCTGAAAAACAATACGATTACCACTGGGATCGACTCATGAACGTCCCAAAAGCAAAAGAAACTGCTCATAGCTTGAGAGTTTTACACAATGAGTTAAGCGCTATCTTGAGCAGCTTAAAAGCATATGAAGAGATTGAATCTCAAAACTTCCAGTCCATCATTAGAAAGAAAATCCCAAGATCAATCCTGATCGACATCCTAAAAAGCAAACCGACAAACACCACAGAACTACTAAACGCATTAGACGCAGTGACCTCCATTGAAGAGGCAGCGCAAAGGTCAGAAACACTAGAGAAACAAGACAAATCGGTCTTCACAGTGAAAAAAGCACAGCCACAAACACAACAAAAAACATGCAAGTTTTGTAACAGGAAAAACCACAGCACGGTTGAATGCAAAACAGTACGCACACTAGAAGATAGGAAAGAATTCATTAAAAACAATAACCTATGCTTCAATTGTATGAACAGTGGACACAGACTCCACGACTGCAAAAGCAATGCATGCAGAAAATGCAACACAAAACACAACACGGCAATTTGCCCTAAAAATCAAAACATTGAAAGAAAATCCGAGTACCCGAGAAACAAAGAAAGTTCCGCACCACAGTTCAATAGAAATCAAAACACGAATTATCAAAAGAATAATTTCAGTAAACCCAGCTACACAAGCAACCAGAACACGGACCAGAGATTCAACCAGAGAAATTCACGGCCAATCAACACAAATTGGAAACCAAATCAAGGAACATACTCCCCACAGCAGCAGCAGCAGAAGACTGCCCAAAACAGAAATGAGAATCACAGAAACCAAGGTGAGTCGGCACCTAAGAGAAATCAAAACAAAGCAAATAGTTACCAAATCAATAGCAATCAAACTTCACTTATGATTGCTAACGCACCGATAGTAGTAGGTGACGAAGTAACAAATATCCCAGTCCTCCTAGACACAGGAGCAGACCAATCCTTTATTTTAGCCGAATATGCGGATAAAATGAACATGAAAGTAATAGAAAGAAACGTAGAAATTAACGTTTCTGTTTTTGGAAAAGATCCATCAGAGATCATATCTAACAAAGTTGAATTTGAAATTCTGACAAATCAAGACAATAACTCAATCATTAAGGTAGAAGCGCTTACCGTCCCCGATATCACTGACTTGTTTGATCCTATCGCTCTAAGCCACGAGGATAGAGATTATTTAGAAAAAAGAAATGAAAAAACAGCTAACATCACTAGAACTGAGAAAGTAGTTGCTCTCATCGGATGTGATGTATTTTGGGAAATTGTAGCTAACCCAGGAACTAAACTTCCATCTGGTAGAATCATAATCCCTACCCAAATAGGAAACGTCATTTGTGGTAGAAACGAAAAATCCGCTACCAATACTCACGCCTTAATTGCTAGAATAAAAAGAACAAAAGAGGAGGAAGTCTCAGAGACTAACCTCGAAGAATTCATGGAAGTTAGTAACATAGGAATCACTGAAAGTTCACACGAGCCTTCAGAAAAAGAAATTATTGACCATTTTAAAAATACTGTAAAAATCAACAAAAACACAAATAGAGTAGTAGTAACATTTCCCTGGAAAGAAGGCCAACGAGAAAAACTAGGCAATAACAAAGAAGTCGCATATTGCCGACTCAGACAACAATACTTCGCAGCTAGAGATAAAGAAGCATGGACGAAGTTGAAAGAAAACTTTGCCTCCATGGAACAAAATGGTATTATTGAAAAAATAGGTAGCCACGAAAACCGTAACATAGGATACTTCCTACCACACCAATTCGTCTATAACAGTAGTAGTAACACAACCAAATTTAGAGTAGTGTTTGATGCCTCTAGCAAAGTCCGCGGCGGAATTAGCTTAAACAATGCCCTCCACCAAGGACCTTCACTAACCCCGAACCTAATAGGAATCCTTTTGAGAACTAGACAAGGACACTATATCCTCATAGGAGACATAGAAAAGGCTTTCCACATGGTAGAAGTAAACGAACAAGATAGAGATGCATTACGTCTTTTATGGTTTGAGAATCCAGACGAAGGATTCAGAAATATGGAAAACGTAATAATCATGCGTTTCAAAAGACTCCCATTTGGAGTCAACTGCTCTCCATTCTTATTATCCATGGCACTTGTTCATGGCATCCAGCAATCTGACGCACCCAAAGAACTTGTAGAAGCAGTAGAACAAATGTGTTATGTCGATAACTTTTTTATCACTACTGACGATATTAATAAGCTACCAGAATATTATACATCACTTAAGCACTACTTCAACCAAATGGGTATGAATATGAGAGAATTTAGCGTCAATAGTTGTGACGACTTTATTCGACCAGAGGATAAGGTAAAAAATACTGACAACATTAAAGTTTTAGGATACCTTTATGACTCCAAAAATGATACTTATGAAGTTAGGAAGCCAGAGATCAGTATCAGAGATGAAAATACTCCTATTCGGAAAATGACAAAAAGAAAACTAGTGGGAGAGATCACTACTATCTTTGACCCGTTACAAATTTTCGCCCCATTATATTATGACGGAAAAATAATTCTCCGTGACGTATCTGACCACCAAATCAAATGGAATGATGTCGTAGAAAAAGATTTGGCCATTAAAACCCTTAACTATAAACAAAAGATAGCAACCTCAACTCTGAAATTCAGACGCAACACCGAATCCAATGGCAATATACCAATACAAATTGCGATATTTACCGACGCAGCAGAAGCTATCTATGGAACATGTCTCTACTTAAAAATCCCAATCCAAGAACGCCCAGGTCAGTTCGAGATTCATCTCCTAATAGCTAAACAAAGAATAGCTCCCAAAATTAAGACACTCACAATTCCAAGATTGGAATTAATGGGTATCCTCATAGGTGTAAGATTATTGAAGTACACTTTGTCCGAAATGAACCTCAACCCCTCAAAAATTGAAATCTTTTCCGATTCTACGATTGCTTTAGCGCAAATAAAAAACCAATCAACCATTAAAAGCGAAAAGCAACCGGTTTGGGTCGAGAGACGTTGCAACGAAATTTGGATGACCCTCCAAAACATAAAAGAAGGGAATCCCCGCGTGGAAATTTCACTTTCGCACGTTCCGACTGACCAAAACCCCGCAGACCACATCACACGTGGAAGCGAATCAGAAGAAGAACTTAAAAAAACTAACTACTTTTATGGGCCTGAGTGGTTATCAGATAATGATCACCCAGATCACCCTCTCAAGAAAGACAATAATAACAAAATAGAAGTCCCAATCCCTGAGGACAACATCGTAATAACCCCAAATGTTCTAGTAACTAAAACCAAAAAGTTAGAGGAAAACACAACGATTCCGTTAGAAAAAATCAACAATTTTGACAAAGCAGTACGAGCTACTGCGTATGCTCTTCGATTCCTTAAACATAGATTCTATGATAAAGTTAGTGATGATACTAAGGAAAAAGCAAAACTCAATTTACCCGAATTAGCAAAAATCAAAAAGAAAATTTCGGGACAATTAGAGCTTGAAGAACTCCAACAAGCTGAAAAACTTTTGATACGTAACAACCAAATTTCCTTTGAAATAAGAGAAAACCCGAAAGAAAACCAATTCCTCTCTAAAGAAGATCCCAGCGATCACATCGTTTATCAATATAACAGAATACCTAATTGCGATAAGAAACCAATTATTAAAACTAATTCCGAATTAGCAAGACAGATTATACAAAAAATTCACAAAGAACATCTACATGCTGGTCCAGCGGCCACCTTAGGTTTTGTTCTTGACAAATATGCCGGCAAAAAATGGAAAGCCGCAGTTAAAAGAGAACTAAAAAGATGTTCAGTCTGTAGAAAGGCGAACAATCATAGTTTTAGAGACGCTCCTCCCGGAGACTTACCAATACGACGAACTACTCCCTGCCGACCTTTCCAACACATTGGTGTTGATTTCTTGGGACCCATCAAAACTCAAGTAAGAAATTCCAGTGAAATTTTAAAATCCCACATCCTTTTAATTACTTGTGCAACCACAAGATTAATTCACTTGGAATTGGTAAGAGATCTGTCAACAGATGAATTCCTCATGGCATTGTCCAGATTTATGAATAGAAGAGGATGTCCAGAAACTATTACGTCAGACAACGCATCCACATTTACATTAGCGTCCGAAATTTTGGACAGATATGCTCATGAAGAAGATGAATTTTTCGCAAACCTCGATTTCGAACAAATTGATAATTTTCGAGAAAAAGATGCTAAATCTAAAACTAATATTTTGGAAAAAGAGATGAGCAAAAAAAGAATCAAGTGGTATTTTAACACAGCCTTAGCCCCATGGCAAGGTGGATTTTACGAAAGACTTGTAGGTATCGTCAAAAAAGCCCTAAAACATGCTCTAGGAGACAGTCTATATAAAACCACTAATTTAGAAACACTTATTACTGAATGTGAAAGCATGATCAATAGAAGACCAATCACTTACATAGATGAAGATAGTGAAGATTGTAAGGTCTTACGACCAATTGACTTTTACTGTGCAGGATTATTGTTCCCACAAATTAATGATAAAGGATTAGATGATGATTATGTAGCATATACGTCCCAGTATAGAGAAATACGTGAACAAGCAAAACGATTTTGGCATATCTTCTACAGAGATTACCTTCAGCAAAACAAAAATTTCCGATCAATTGCTCAACACAACAGAGCATTTTCAAATCTAGTCAAACCAGTCTTAGGTGAAGTAGTCTTATTAAAAGACGAAAAAACCGACAGAAAAAATTGGAAATTAGGAATTATTACTGAATTGATCACTGGTAGAGACGGAGAGATCCGCTCTGTACGTGTAAGAACGACTCAAAAGAAAAAACATCTGAACGGCACTCGCCAATATCAACGAGTCAAAAATATAGAAATTACCAGACCTCTGAAATTAGTCATCCCTCTAGAAATAAGACCACAAACCTCAGAAAAGTCTAAACCAGAAGAAATTGAGGACAAATCTAATCAAGAAGAAATTGAGGAAGAGAATGGAAAAAATGTGAACGCAGTTTCCACTCAACAAATACAAAATAAGAAAATCAAGAAAACTCCTTCCAGACCTGCAATCCGGAGAGCACCAACGTATATTTGGAAGTACTACTCAATGTACATGATGATTTTCATGTGTCTCCTTGCACTAATGAGTGGCACTTCAGCTAAACCAGACTCTCTCGGATCATTCAACTTTCCTAACCGGACCATTCCGGATACTGAGGTCTATACATCTTCAATACCATCAATACCGCAAACATTTGCCACAACAACAACTGTAAGTCCAACAACTACAAAACGAAAACCTAAAGTAACTACAACCCCAATCACAACTACAGAAATTCCAACCACTACAACTCAAACAACTACCAGAAAGAGAACACCTTCTCCAACTACCACGACTGAAGTTTCCAAAACTACGACTACTGAAGCTCCCACAACTACGGTTCGAACAAGTACTCAGAGGAGCACACCTCTTCCGACCACAACCAGGAGCACTACAGTTCCAACAACTACAACAGAAGTCCAAACTCAAGCTCCTACAACAAAAACTACAACAACCCGTAGTCCAAATAGACTAGAAAATGCCAGATTTGAGACCAGATCTTCTCAAGCAGAAGCTCAACAATTACCATCTCCGATTGTGTTGCCTCCAGCGGATACAGCTGAAAACGACCTTCTGAATGATTTAAATCCAACCCTCCAAAAAGAAGTAGAAGGAAACTTCCCAAAAGAAGAAGGTGTTAAACGTGCAGCTACAATGGCCAGAGAAATTGAAACCACAACAATCATAACTGAAGAAACAACTACAACAACCACATCGTCCGAAGCTACAACAACTCCCAATGAAAATTTCCACTTGCCTCATGACAGTAAGTCAAAAATGGAGTGCACTACAAAGGGAGTTAATTTAATTGATGAACAGTCTATTAATGGAACAAATACCATATGTACTGAAAATTGGTGTAGCCGTCCCTTTAATACTACTACAAAAATCACAGAAGTATTGATCCCCCCAGAATACACACTTCATAAGCATAAGATTACTTGGAAAAAGCCTGACGGCAAGAAACATATTATCATAGAACAAACATGTCCACCTACTGACTTTTGCTGGAAACTTAATAAGTATTTTGACTGCGTATTCTGCACCAGTTTCATCTTTAATTCACAATGTCATCCTAAAACGACGATAACAATAGCAATTTTGTTACTCATCATTCCGATAAAATTAATAATTACTTGCTTCCAATTAGGAAAAATTTGGAGACTCACTAAGTTAATCTGCCAATGGATATGGCACATAATTCGTAAATTATTCTGTTGCAATAGATGCATCAATCGAAATGATTCGGAAGATGAAGATATAGAAATGACTACTATTAGAAATAGAAGAACAAATAGACATGTAAATACTATAACATCAAGACTTCGAAGATCAAAACGGTCAAAACGAGAATCTAGTAGACCCCTCAGAGAAAGTAAAACCAAAACGTTAGAAAAACGTAGAACCCGCACTTTCGAAGTGAAAACAGTCAAAGAAGACGGAAATGATGTCTTTAAAATAGAGAAAACATCGTCTCGGACACCATCCCCTAGCACTCCCTCTCCAACACTAGGCATAGTCACACTGGCAATTATAATTGCTTGCGCAACAATAGTCTCCGCAGACGTATGTGACGAAACCATTCCGATTACGCATGACCAAGTCACTTGCAATGACGACCTCTGCCGCATAGAAAAAGTGGAAGACATATTTTTTACACCACAAACAAAAACAGCCTGTATCCAGGTAGTCTCCAATAAAAACGTGATAACGAAATTCAAGTTAACAGTGTCCCATAATTTGAGAAAATGTCAGAAAGGCCCAATTTTATACACCAAAAACGTGTCCGTACACGCGGATAGCTCCAAAAGATGCCATGGAATGGGTGAATGTGTAGATAGAAAATGTTTAGATGTAGGACCCAATTCAAAATTAATAGAGTTCACTGAAGGGAATAAATATCCCGGAAGAACGTACTGTGAAAAAAGCTGTGGTGGTATCTGGTGTAAGTGTCTCTTACCCACACCCGGTTGCCTTTTTTATAGAACTTATGCAGTTCCTACAACTGACGAAAAATTCCAAATTTACACCTGCGAATCATGGTCCAACGCAGTTAGTTTTCAAACTACGCTAACTCTTGACAACAAAGAAACAGATAACGTATTTGTGCTATCCGAGGGAGATGACTATCAGATTAAATTCGTCTATGGTGACACACATGAGATAATTAACATCAAAATCCGATTACTAGAAGTAACAGGAGAAACAGGACTTAGCATTCTAGGAAAAACATTCATACAAAATAAAGAAAAGGTAGCTATCGCAGCAAATTTTAACGATAACTTCCCATTAGAATGCACCGAAGACGGAGCTTGTAATTATAGAGAGACTTGTCGATGTACTACAACTGAAGAAGAAGCACAATGTATATGTGACGCACCAGATTTATATAAAATGATAGATGACCATGTTTATAATCTACCTGTCATCACTGAAAGATATCACCTAGGAACAAATTTAGATAATGTTCCCACCCTACGGATGAAACACAACAAGTTACATGTTCAAATTGTAATGAAGCAGAATTACAACACGAGTGTGATCGAATCTAAAATAGACTGTAGTGTTACGAAAACCACACCTTACTCCGGTTGTTACAATTGTATCAAAGGAGCCAATCAAAACGTAACATGTCAATCAAAAGAACCAACTCATGCTAAGCTTAGTTGCGATAACGGTGATTTTGTAGATATCCTAACTTGCGATAAAAAAGGGATAGTGAATGAAATTCATAGAAAGTTCAATGTCTCTAGTCCTAAAGGAGTATGCACAGTTGTATGCGGAAATAAAAATAATTCTTACAAAATTGAAGGAACATTGACATATGTGTCAAAAACCTCCTTATTTGAATATTTAAACCAAGTATTCCACTCAGAAAAAAGTATTACAGAAATACATCCATGGCACTTGCCAGACGTCTGGACATTCCTGAACACGATCACCAAAGGAGCAGTCGCAATTGTGTCGACAATCCTCGTATTGCTAATGACAGCGGCAGTGATATACCTCTGTTGCGTTCCAGCTATCATCAATCTCCTAGCCAGGAGACAATTTTAACAGCATTACGAAGGAACTTTCCTTTGAACGATCTCAACCAGATGCCATGACCAACAAAAAATTTTTTTTACATAATTTTCCATATACCCGCATACCCGCATAACAATTTCCGTAAAATTTCTCTCTCTCTCTCTCTCTCTCTCTCTCTCTTTCGTTTAAAGAGAAATAACTAAAAACCAATATGAGTTCATTCCAGAAGTAATCTCCACAATCAATCACCAATTCAACATCATGTCCAAGCGTCCACACATGTCCATTGCCGAGAAAGTCAACGAACGAGCCGAAGAAATGGCCGTCACTTGGCAGCTACGCGCCATCACCGAACGTGCAGCCAGAGAGATGAGGCGCCCACAGCGCCCACCACCACGCTGCCGCTTCTGTGCGGCCGCCCACCAAACGGCCGAGTGCACCGCCATTCCGCAAGGAGAAAAGATGGACCAAGCTGCTCGCAAGAGAATTTGCCTGATTTGTCTTACCCACGCTGGTCACCACCCTGCAAACTGTCGTGGACTCCGCACACCAATAAACTTGTGCAGCAGACGCTGCTGTGGCAACAATTATATCATCCACCACAAAACTATTTGCGAGTCGGCATCTCCAGCAGCCTCACCACAACAATCCCCACGCAACGACGATGATAACCAGAATCATCAAAAGTAAAGATAATACCGATGTAACAATAACATCCTTTATTGTAAAATAAACAATGTTAATTAATTGATAGTTCTCTCAAAGTTCTTCCTGCACCAGCTCAACTGGCCAGAGAGAATCGTGATTTATTTCATCAGTCTCGTCGCGAATCCGGATAAAATAAACCAAGGGTTCATACGGACGTTCGAGTGTAATCCCATAACGTATATAATAGTACTCTACAAGACTGAGTTCTTGCTGGTAACGGGGAAAATACCGCAGACAAGACTGCGCGCTGAAAACAAATACAAATTCGTTCTTAAAATAAAAAACAGTTTTAAAACATACGTATATTGCGACATTTGGACGATCGCGGTGAAAGAAGGACGACTCCGATGAGTAAAGGTGAACTCCTTTCTTCCAAGTTGGAGTAATCGGAGGTTGTTGTTTTTCAAAGTAGTGGTCTTTCTTGCCGGAAGGCACTGATCGAGAGTGGTAACAAGCGGTTGTTCATACATCCTGGAATACAAGAACATTCCAAACAAAAACAGAAAGGAAAAGAGAAAATCACAAAGTAAAACAACGTACGAGACTGTGCAATAAAAATCTCACTCCACACGAACCTTTATACCAAACCTAGACTCCACCCACTAGTCCATGTTCGATAGTGCACAATGACCTATATACAAAATTCCTAGACCAATTACCACTCACCCGAAAATTCTCCGAAACAATTTCAACCCACTTTCACGTTAATACCCACTCAAATTACTCCTGACCCAAAAAAGGAGACTAAATTCGCAACATTTCTTGACCGAAAGGATGTCTTCATAAAAAATAATTACACCAACGACAAAAATAAAATTCACTCATGCGTCGCAGATGACCCAGAAAAATCAACCGTCTGTAGGACACCAAAACGAAGAGACAAATATCTAAACTGAATTCCTACTACAATAAGAATTAAAAACTGAAAAGCACAAAGCACAAGGAGAAAAATGATTAAAACCGTATCGGACGAGCATGGTACGGATGATTCAACAATCTGAGTAGCCACTTCTATCTCCACAGGCGAACTGCAGTTAACAATCACATTTCCCGTCGATGAAGTCATTTCTTCCGTTGACGTAACCACTTCTTCGGTGGACGAAACCTCAGATTCCACAGTAGTAGAAACTTCAGGTACATTTGAAACACGATCCACGGTGGAAATACAGTCATCTGCCATGTTCCGAAAACTCTGCAGACGTATATAACAAGGAATATCTCGTTCCGTTTCGATACAGAAGAATGGTGACTCGTATCTAAACAAAATACAAGTACAAAAGAAAATGAAGTCAGCTTACTCACCCTTGCAAAGTTACACAATACCGACATGGACCGCAATATCCCAATATTCTCCACTCTGGGATAGAAAAATTAGTGTTCTCAGCTGACGAAGAAAAAGCAGAAAAAATAAATAAAACGAATATAAAACACATAATGATGCTAGAAAACAGTGAAGAGATAAAAACCATTTATACCCGTTTCTACATTCCTGTAGGCCGGAAGATGACGGGAAATCCCGCCATTATTAAAAAATTCTTTCTTTTCTTATGTACCTTTCTCTTGTATTGTTTTATCCCTGTCCCTACTCATAGAAATTGTCATGTTAGAATTCATCCTTCACAATAAGATTTTCTTTGAAATTTGAACTTTCCTCCCCCTCGATCAAACTTTCCCCCCTGTTTATCTCTCTCCGACAATTTCTCTCTCCCCCCTTTTTCTTCTTCTCCCCTTTGACCACCGGCAGAATCAATCAAGAGCAGCACAAACAACAACAATGGCAACAAGCTGATTCACAAGATCCAAGACCAGTCAATTGCATAATCTCTGACACAATCACCTGCGTGAACCGATCATCCCCGAGGCCCGGAGTGTCGCGCCTACCGCAGCGATTAGATCATTTGGCGCCACAGAAGCAGAACCTCATTCGCACGTCACCGTCGCGGCAATTAAAAAGAACATGAAGACCTGTTCAATCAAACAATGCAACTTTCCCCTTAATGGAAGAGAACATCCGTTTCAACCAAGGACACGTAATTGCCCAAAAGAACTGGATAAAACTGGAAATTGGCCTTGATCACTGCATATAAAAGGAAGCTCTTGGAGGAGCTTTCTCATATTGTCTACCGCCTACATCAACTGCTGCCCTCACTGCTGCCCAACTGCAAACCACACTTCCCCTCCTTCTCCAACCTTCCCATTTCCCCATATTCTCCCACGTATTATTCTTTATATTTTAACCTGTCATTTATTATACTGAAATAAACTTATTATTCAAAACCCACTGAACCTCCACCGATCCGTGCCTAAAACCTATCTGGGCACGACAGTGTTAAAGTTTTAGGCATTATGTGGTACGCGATCCCGCATAATCTTATCAGCGATCCTATACTTCTGTCCCTTTGTCTTATAAATTTTCTTTCTCTTTTTCTTTCTTCTTGATTCTTATCGGTTCTTCATGCAACACCACATTGTGTGACCACAAAATGCGCGTCATCTGTGAACACCGTCACGGCAGAATGCACACTTTCTTTTTTCATTTTTCCGCTTGACATGTATGTTTAGAGCTTTTTCTCCAATTTTTCACTGTTCTTCTTGATTTTTCCTCTTGGTCTTGTTAATCTTGTGATTCTGCATCCAAAAAACATTGGTTTTCATAAATCGATGTCGAAAAACCACTGGAAAGGCTGTAGGAAAATTTTTCGAGAAGCGGCTAGCAAAATAAGAGTCGACGAGCATGTAACTAAAGTTTTTGGAGAGAAAACAATGATCAACACCGAGAAAATAGTTTGATCATTGATAAGGAAAGAAATTCCGGTCGAAACAATAAACCATTCACAAATGGGAACCAAGTCAAGTACCCAAATGAACCGACGCTAAGAATGCTCTCCACAAAACAGTACACTCAACCTACTCCCAAAACCGCCTGTGGCAAAGATTGTTCTCCTAAACTTCAATTCTAATGATTCTGATCTGTATTATGTCGAAAAAGCTGTCTGAAACTCCTTAACTGATTGGGTAATTGAGATTATCGGTCATACACCCGTTGAAAGGTAATCTCGTCTGCTTGATTTGTTGGTGTAGAGACTCTATTGTACTAGAATAGAAAAAAATTCGGATTTGTCACCTCTTTTCTTTGTATTCTTTCCTTCTTACGCAAACGATGTCTTTTTTCCAATGACACAATGATTCTTGACAATTCTCGAAACTTCTTGACCCACACCAAATAGTTTTTCAAATCATTACTTTCATAGATTGCACAGTGTGGGAAATGATTTACCTCAGAAAATCAGAGAAAAAAACAATGAGAAAAAACATTTTCCAGGTTTTTCTTTGAAAAATCAATCTGAAAATATGTTCCAGCAAGCGAAAAATCGTTTGATCATGATTTTTGTTCTGTTTACAGAAGCTGTTTTTTATTCACTGAAATTTCGCGAATCGTGAACTTTTAAAGTACTCCAACTTTTTTTTGAATGACTAGAATCACAGTTTTGAAGCTTTGACTAACCATTATTTTCGACATTTTCGAGTGAAATCCTCCAATCTTTTTGTGGGATTTTTTGCATACTCACTCAGAAGACCCTAATTCTGCTCATACTACCTGTTTTTCTCCTATTTTTTGCTTTTGGAGATGTTCCAGTATTTCATAGGTGAAGTGTGTGGGAGGGCATTACTAACCATCATTTTCGACATTTTCGAATGAAATTCTCCAATCTTTTCGTTGGATTTTTTGCATACTCACTCAGAAGACCATAATTCTGCTCATACTACCTGTTTTTCTCCTATTTTTTGCTTTTGGAGATGTTCCAGTATTTCATAGGTGAAGTGTGTGGGAGGGCATTACTAACCATCATTTTCGACATTTTCGAATGAAATTCTCCAATCTTTTCGTGGGATTTTTTGCATACTCACTCAGAAGACCATAATTCTGCTCATACTACCTGTTTTTCTCCTATTTTTTGCTTTTGGAGATGTTCCAGTATTTCATAGGTGAAGTGTGTGGGAGGGCATTACTAACCATCATTTTCGACATTTTCGAATGAAATTCTCCAATCTTTTAGTGGGATTTTTTGTATACTCACTCAGAAGACCATAATTCTGCTCATACTACCTGTTTTTCTCCTATTTTTTGCTTTTGGAGATGTTCCAGTATTTCATAGGTGAAGTGTGTGGGAGGGCATTACTAACCATCATTTTCGACATTTTCGAATGAAATTCTCCAATCTTTTCGTGGGATTTTTTGTATACTCACTCAGAAGACCATAATTCTGCTCATACTACCTGTTTTTCTCCTATTTTTTGCTTTTGGAGATGTTCCAGTATTTCATGGGTGAAGTGTGTGGGAGGGCATTACTAACCATCATTTTCGACATTTTCGAATGAAATTCTCCAATCTTTTCGTGGGATTTTTTGTATACTCACTCAGAAGACCATAATTCTGCTCATACTACCTGTTTTTCTCCTATTTTTTGCTTTTGGAGATGTTCCAGTATTTCATGGGTGAAGTGTGTGGGGAGGGCATTACTAACCCATCATTTTCGAGATTTTCGAATGAAAATCTCCAATCTTTTTTGGGAAATTTCTGGCTACTCACTCAGAAAATCATAATATCTGCACCCCCTACCTTTTATTCTCCATTTT
>GL380015.1:124065-140909 GCA_000143925.2 Caenorhabditis brenneri
CCGAGATTAAGAATGTGATGGTCATCACCTTTGACCCGAAATTCGACGAAGAGAGTGTTAAGTGAGTTTTCATTATTTTTTGCCCGGTTCAACCCAATTTTTTCCAGAAATTTCATGAGTAAACTCTACGATCAATGCAGCTAGCAGAGGTTCCGTATGGAAAAGAGATGGGACGTCAAGACCTCCCATCCGGATGCCTTCGAAGACCTCCGTCGATACATGGAGCTTGCCAAAGAGAAAACCATGATCATCGCCATTGGAATTGTGGAAGAAAAGAAGCCGCTCATGCACGATTACATGAAGTATTACGAGGAGAAGGTTGGAATGCAGACGATCCAAATCACCACGGACACTGCCAGGAAGTTTACGCAGAAAGGCGGAGGAAAGCAAACGATTGATAACGTACTCCGCAGGCTGAATTCAAAATGTGGAGGCACCAACTTTTATGTCCAGATCGCCGAGAAGCATCGCAACGGAAATGTCTGCACGGATGCCAGAGAGTTGTACAAGAAGCTGTACAGACGAACCCAGTTCATTGGATTCGAGCTGTCCCACACTGGAGCACGCACTTGATTCGATATCCAGAAGGAGATCCGACATCGGTTGGAGTTGCCTAATCGCTCCGTCATGCATCACAGCTAGGAGGATTCACCTACTTCCAGGACACTAGACTCATTACAGGTCATTAAATTTCCATGAATCCTCATCAGGTGATCACAGGAGCTTTGAACAATGGCGAGAACGTCTATGCTATAGGAAATATCGAAGGCTTAACCTTCACTGTGAGTTCTTATTTTACAAAAAAGGAAGGGCCACTGGTCTTGGTAGTCTGAAAGCAGAAGTTCTAAACAAGATGTGGTCCGCACAATTCCCATTCTCATGGGCCAAGAACGAAGCATTCCTAAAATTTTGCCTCAACGCACTCAGCGCTGTTGATTCAATTGATTGATGCTTAGGCCAAAATTTGACAGCGATGAATGTTGAAATCTGGGTGTTTTGGGAGATATCACAGGCATTTTAGATCCAAGGAAATCATAACCGCTGTTTTAAGCAAAGCCAATTTAAGGACTAAACTTGCATTGTAACCAGTGCTACCACACGTTTAGGCTTTACCAAAACTGTAGGAGATAGTAGCCACTGTTATGTTCCAGTCATGCAAACTTTCACCGAACATCTCACATTTCCAGCATGACTAACTCTCTGCTCTTTCCTAATCTTTTTTGTACCCATTCACAAAATCACATCATTTTCAGGCGTGCGCTGTCGGATCCGATGTCGTCATTTTGGATTCTGACTTCAACCGGCAATCATACACGAATCGAAAAATCATTTGATAGTCAGTAGTTTGAGCTGTTGTCAGGAGACCGGAAAAATTGCTGTAACTTATGGAACCCTGGTCAAAATTCTCGAGGCCACCAATTCGGGAGCCGATAAAACTGAATTGAAAAGCTCGGTGAGTTTTTTTTGATACCATACTTAGAGTAAGAAAATTTATTCCAGATATTCCAATTCACATGGGTCGAAACTTATTCATTTACACACAAGGTATCTATCAGTTCTGTACAATAGTCGATGGAAGGATTAAGACTCTTGTTTGTGATTGGCAACAAACTAGTTCTCCATCAGCACAGAAGTGTTAGCAACATAAGCCGTTCTTCATCAACTGCTCCGGTCACATTTTGTATTTCTGATGATGTAAGTTCATATTTTCTCAGCCACCAAACAAGCAACTGTCTTCATTTCAGGATCTTCAAGAAAAACATACTTGGGAAGTGATTTGGACCCAATCATTACCATCAAAACCAGAATATCTCAAATACTCACCAGATGGATATTATCTTGCAGTCGCCGGAGACAAAGATTGCTTTATCAAAGTATTCTATCAGAATGGAACAGAGCATTCAGAGTTGGATTTCTGTGCACTTACCCTTAACCATCCTTCTCCTGTTTGTGGATTTGAATGGCGTGAAACTGGAAGATATATGCCACGGAAATGTATCGCTCCAATTCTGATGTCATGGTGTGAGGATCGAACATCGAGGTTATGGAAGGGGACACCTCCACCAGAAGGATCGATCATTGACTTGACTGGAGAAGGCGGTGGAGATCCCTTGTGGGACAGGCAAAAACCCAAAAAGTTTCTTGGAGAATATATCAGAGTGAAGGAGACAAAAACGAAAATTTTCAACAAAATCAGAGAAATGATGCCTGAAAAACACCAGGAAACAGACTCCAACCCAATTGGTCTTCGAGCTCAGATCGGGAAGAGTCCTTCACTTCTGGAGTTCCCAACCACCAAAGATGCCACTGAACAAAATGATGTTTCTTTCTACCTTGCTGCCACCATCAACGCTGAAACTGACTGTCTTTTGGTTCCATCTTTCACAGACCTGAACAATCAAAAACCGTTCTGTGTGCATTGGTTAAACAACAAGGAGCTTGTATTCAGTGTTGGAGCAGAGAAGCTGTTAGCAGAAGCTGTTCTTTTAGATCTTGATAGTGAGTACTACATGTGGGTAGAACAGAGTAATAACTAAAACATTTTTCAAGTTCTGCAAATGCTAGTGGTGACGTCGCTGATCATTCTCCTGATGGATACCGATCATATGGTGAAAACAATCGACCCATGTCAAACACGTCGGGAAGAAAAGGAGCTGGGAGTGTTAGTCCGGTGAGTTTTCATAAACTTATGAACGGTTTGTTCAAGACGGTCGCTAGTTCTTGTTTTGTTGCAGACGGAAGATCCATCCGCTTAGGCTCTCTATCCTCTAAGAATGTTTTAGTAATGCCGCAAAGCAGTAGATTTCAAGAGAAAAACCAAAAAGGCATAGATTGACATGAAAGCATGTAGTCAATTTGACATTTTGTTCACTGAATTTGAAATAGGAACAGGCGGTTTAACTAGATTTGTGAAGCAGAAAAATCACAGAGAATTGAGATATCTCTAGAAGATTTGGGAGCTACAGCTAAAATTGAGATTCGCGTGCATTTTTATTGATTAGGTAGTTATTTGTACTCAAAAAATAGATAGCAGAGCTCAGGTACAAAAATCTCTCTGATTTGGTGTTCCCTTTATCAGCTCTCGCGGGGAATCTTGCCTAATTATATTGGCATGACATTTGATCAAATTTTCCTCTTCTAAAAACAAGCCACAGCAGCTCTAACGTATTCAGTTCTATCTCCAAAATGCGCAATTTCAAGATCAACAGTAACCTCTCAATCATCAGCTCATTTTCCAGGACTCCCCATTATTCAAGGATATTCTTGATGTCAAACTGGAAATCCTTCTCAGACAATGGACAAAGTCCAACGATGTGCTCTTCTCCATCCACCCAATCGACGGTTCACTTCTCACATGGACTGTTGAATGGCTCGATGACCATTTCCGTCAGCCAGTCATCTCTTACAGTTCTCGTCTTCCCGGAGCTCTTCCAACCAGTGACTCCATGTCTCTCAATTTAAAGTTGAACACATTCAACCCACAGCAGCAGGTTAGTCAGGTCAACTTCTTTCCAAAACTTATTTTTTGATTTCAGATTATTGCTCATCCTGTGCTCCCACTTCCTCTCCCAACATCAAAGTCAAAGGCACCAAGACTGAAAGTGGAGCCTACAATGGACGTTTTGTCTGAAGTTATTCTTTTGGAAATCACTCCAGTCGAACCTCTTTGCAAGAATGGTGGAGTCAAGGAGCTCGCCCGGGTTGCTAGCTCGATTATCAGCAGATTCTCGTCAGTTGGATGGGCACCTCCAATTTTACCTAGCTGTACACTTGGAACAGTTTGCAACTCCCCTTCCTCCGTTTCATCGCTTGTGATGGTGGTCAGCTGATCATCTTTCAAGCTGTACTGGACGCACGTGGACTTTTGTTGGAGCTCTCCAACGCTAAAACAGCTTGTAACAATAGAGACACCCTAGACAAGTAAGTGAAACTTTCGATAAGGTTAGATCAACCGCTACCATAGTTTCAGCTATAGCGACAAAATTCTCCGTACTTCGTCATCGAGATGCGACCGCGCTCCATCGTTTTTGAAGCAGTTCAATGTAGTGTCAACACAGTCTCCAGCAAAACCAGGATGCGTATTGGAAGTCGGAAAAATTGAGGATGTCAACTTAAATGAGCTGAATCTTTTGTTCCTGCATGTATTCCAGGCTAGAATTGTAATCTCCGATGATGACGAAGCTAGCGACAACAATCCGATGAGCAGTGTAATTGATAGAAGTCAGAGTCCAACTTTTAAAGACAAATTCTTCATTGGCTTAGTGGATCATAAGGAAAATGAGGACATGTAAGCTTCCGAATAAACCCCAGGCTGATGAATTAATCGTTAATCCTTTCAGAATCATGATGTTCTTCGACACAGAAGCTCTGCCGGGAGAGAAGGGATTACTCCGGCCATCCAGCCCTCTTGCTCCATCAATGGCAAAACTCAACTTTGACGCTGAGCTTGTCTGTCGCCAAGTGATGCCTTTTCTAGAAGGCACCCGTCTTAGTAACGTTGTACCTGCTGCCGGACACTTGTCGTCTTCATACATCTACCCGGCATGTGAAACACCATATGTCCTTGTCTCCTTTGACAATGATGACTCTGTTCGCTTCTGGAGATGTATAGAAGTGACAGAAACAGATAGTCCCAACAAGTATGGATGGCGAGAGTGGCATATGATCAGTGAAAATCATCCAAGTGAACTTGGAGTGGAAGGAGAAATAGTCAAAGTGAATGCAGCTCACACAAGGATGGGCCTTGGGGCGTTCGACCTCAAAATCTGTAGTCGCGAAAAACTACAGATTTTGGAATCAGCAGTTTAGTGATAAGAGAGACGCAGGTTGAAAAAAAAACGAGAGACGCAGCAAACGGGGAGACGCAGATTTTCGTGGCGAGACCCGCCCGCGCCTTTAAATTTCTCTATCTGCGTCTCTCACTCGCGCTACACACTAATTTCGATCACAAAACTGCGGATTTCAAATTTGTAGTTTCAAAATAGCCTCGCTGGCTTACGGTCACGCCCATCCTTGAGCTCACAGTGGAAGAATCGCGTGTGCATACCAGAAGCCAAGTACCACAAACGAGAGTAATATCTCGATTGCAGTTGCGGTTTTTGAATGTGAACCTTCTGGTGGTGTGGAATGGTTACGTGAGGACTCGTTCAGTATCCAACAGAACCACTTCAACGAATTCAACAAACCGTGAGTTTTTTCAATTGGCTTGGCGTATCGAAACTTTTAATTTTTCAGACACAACCACTACGAGCCACACAACAAATGACACTCCGGTACAGAACAGGAGCACTTGAATCTGCTACAACAGCGTACGGAAGTTTTGCGGTCTAGTTTCCGACGTGGTGTGCTTTTTGTTTCTTTGTGCCCTGTTTTTCTCTGACACTACTACCTGTTTCGTAACATGCTCCTTGAAAGACGCAAAGTTCAATCCTAATATCTAAAAACTACATGTGAATTTCGGTTCATTTTTTCAGTTTCTCTGTGTTCAACAGTAACATTTTTAGGATGAGCTATGAATTGCTCTATTAAGGATCATGTTTTTTTCTGTTGCGTGTTGTCTTGTGACTGACACCTCTTTTTGTAGCTTCTCCCTCTATGTCCTTCTCCGGTTTACCGAAAAAAGAATTCCAGGTATCAATGCTGGAAAGCCAACCAAACCATCATTCGACCTCATTCGCGCTATAGAAAACCGCTCACCAACAGTTATGGATATTGCTCAGAGTAAGTTAGCTTATTTCGATAACAAAAGCACGAAACTTTTTTTTCAGTGAGATTGGAGAACATTGTTAGACTTGACTGGGTCTCCACTGAAGATGGAACACATATGTTGACAGTTGGAATGGGTACCAAAGTGTACATTTATGCTGACAAGGGAAGTACTATTAAAAAGTGGTTGGGAATTTTCTCAAACTTTATGGGCTGATAGATACCCTTGTTGGAAATCACGTCCAAAAAATTTAGCCTCTTTTCTTCAGAAATGACCTCAAAAATTGGATTTTGGTGCTGTTTCCAGTACATTTATCTCCGAAAACAGCAAAAATTGAGGTCTTATCGAGCTTATTATATGCTCAGAACCCAATGTTGGGTTTTTCTGACTTCAATATACATTTTGGTAAAGGTTTGGAAAAAAAAAATTTTCGAAAAAATTTTTCAAAAATTTTTGCACCTAAGGACCCACCCTTATGGTGTGGTCCAAAACTCGAAATTTTCGAATTTTTTCAGAACTTCCTGAAAGTTTTAGGACATGTTCAATCGCATAAAAATGGGATTCCTGCCAATTTTCTCGTCCCCAAAACCATTTTCAAAAGAGATATACCGATTTTTTCGAAAGTCAGATTTTTATTACATCTGCGAATTTTTCGAAAATGGGTCCAAAATCGGTAAAATAGACTGGAATCGGGCTTAGAATAATACTAACACCAAATTGAGGTCCCCAGAACCGCGAACTTCCGAGAATATGGAAATTTTAAAAATTTGTCTGAAAATTTTCAGCCAAAAATATGAAAAAATTTTCATCAAAAGAAAAGAGGCTGAAATTTTTTTTGGGAGCTCAGGCATATTAAAAGAGCATTTGTGCAAATTTTCAGCCAAATCCCAACCACTTTTTAAAAATACTTCCCTTGTGAGATCGGACAAGATCCAACTCAACAGAATGTCACTTTGATGAGAGAAAGTGAAACAACTATGAGAAGGCCATCTATCCGGAAAGCGTCCTCTCTTCTCCCCAACATTCAACCACATAGTCGATTCACTAGTTGGATATGCTGCCATGTACTCAATCTGGACACTGCTGATGGCCTCCCACCAATCCCAACTGCATTGAGCTGGGTGCGAGACGGTATTCTGATAGTTGGAATGCAAAGTGAGATGCGTGTGTACAATCAGTGGAACTTCAAGAATATTGAGGAAAAGGCCAAGAAGGCTATCCCGTGAGTACCTCTGCAAGTCATATTTGCAGCAAATAGTTGTTTTCAGATCCGCCAATCCCAACATTGTCAGTCTGACCTATCAACTTCCCACTCAATGCTGGATCAGCTGAATCGCAAGAAAGATGCACTTGTCTCCAGCCGTAGTCGTGTATTCCTAGAGTTTGTGAACACAGTGCATAAGTATGTTTTCGAAATTTTTTCCCCGAGTAGTAATGCAATGTTACAGGACCCATCAAAAAGAGAACGAGAGTCAAACTGCACTTGACATCCTCAAGAGTGAAGGTGTCTTTGAGACAGCCCGCATGTGTTCACCCATTCTCCCTCAATACAATCCAAAGCAGCTGATAGTTCTTCTCAATGCTGGAAAGAAACGGAGAGTGAAAGCTATCCTGAATCATGTGCTGACTTCACTGAAGGAAAGGAAAGGTGCTGCTCACAACCCGCTCAGTCGTGCTGCTTCCATCAAACGGATGTCGACTGTGGACCGTGAAGAGCTTGTAGCAGAGGTAATTATTCCATAGGTTGAGGCACCCTCACTATGTTCTTTATTTCAGAACACTGACAAGTACGATAACCTATTCGACAATGGTTATGATAAGGAAAGTGATATTGATGCCATTCTCAAAGACGGCGACTCGGTGTACAGTGGAAAATCTCGTCATTTGTCTGGAGGATCTGACACAATCAGAAGTGAAAGTCACGTAGCCGCTACATTCTCTGTAAGCACTCCCAAAAGTTGACAAAGCTGCTTACCCATACTCATCTGCCTGGATTGTCAAGTGTAAACCAGATGCATTTGTTGGCTATCGCTGACACTTTGAGTCACTTTGTCAGTGACGCTAAAGACAAAGTGGAACAAGTCAATGCAGGTAAGCAGATAACTGAAACCGTGGGAACAGATTTTGAAATTATACGTAAAATTAGAAAACTGACGATCCCATTGCAAAAAGATTGAGCCAGAACCTTTGAACTTTATTGTTTTCAGCAATGAAACAAGTGGTCCAATCATATCTCAGTGACAACGCCGCCGGTGGATACCTCAACAACTGCAGCTGGAACTGAAACTGTCGACGAGTGTGGTCTTCGATACCTCATGGCTATGAAGCAACACGAATACTTCTTAGTGAGCCTCCCGATGAAACAGCGTATGGAACTAAAGAAACCTGTCTTTCAGCTGCCAACATTATCTGGGCTCAACACTCGGAGACCGAGACAGAGAAATCGAATTCCCTACCAACAATGCAAAAGACAAGTCTTGGCTTCTAGCTTCTCCCTCTATGTTCCTCCAAAGGGAGACAGTTTAGGAAGAGGCCTGTTTCCCTTATGGAGAATCCATTTTGCTGGCAAGCGAAATGACGCCAGCGCTGAACAAAATTTGCAAGTAGATTTTGCTTCGTCACGCACGGGTATTGTGTTTTGAAGAATTGTTTCCGTTTGATGAACGCAATGTAGCGGTCTTCTAACTGGATCAAGAGACCCTCCCAATGGTTCAAAAACTGAAACGATTTCAAAAAACGTAGCCTCAATTCTCAATTATTGCTAGATTGCAACAGATCAAAAACAGAAAAGCTGTTCACTGATCTCCAAAACTTGTCCAGTGCCCAAACGAGCAAATAAATCTGCGCAGCAAAAAATATATTGACATCTCTGAGAAAAGATTGGGAACGTGTATTGTGTAGGATAAGTTTTCTATGCCTGGTGCAGGAATTTATTTGACTTTTGGATCGAAATGTCTTTTTTACGGACATTAAGTTTGAAACCCCTTTTTTACTCCTAGTTAAAAATCTCGTGATGCCCTTTTTGATACTTATTCACTTATTCTGCCGCTTAAGCTATTCGCCATCAGTCATGACAGTCCAAGACTGATTTTTTGGGATATCTCTCATAGTTCTGGACAGTCAATTTCGTTTAACATTTTCCCAGAATTTCCGACTCTCTTCTATTTCCCTCAGACGTTTTTTTTGCCGTTGATCAATTTCACATATTTTTTGTTTTTTTTTCTTTTATTATTCTCTTTTTTTCGGTTTGAATTGAGCAATTCTTTGTAATTTTGTAACCAATGCGCACGAACTCTCTCTCTCTCTCTCTCTCTCTCTCTCTCACTCTCTCTCTCTCTCTCTCTTTCTCTTTCTCTCGCTCTCCTTTTTGCTCTGTTCTCTTTCTCTCTCTCGAACACTCACAGTGTCTGCCGCACACTATCTCGCGCGCGTTTGTCCTGGAGAGAGACAAACAGGCACACACAGCAGAGGCCGAGACCACACAGACGCTATTCACTCACAAGACACTCACAGATACTCACCCTTCTCCCTCTCACCTTGCCTCTCTCGCTACTCTCGTTCTTCTGTCCCACTCACATAAATATGCATTGTACATGCGCAGTTTCATTGCATCACCCCTTATCATTATCTTTCTTTTTCTTTTTTTCTTCTTATTCTTTTAGCCACATCATTCATCTCCCGTCATCAAATTCTGCAGTTTGAGTTTCTGTTTTTTGAAACTGTATTTTTCACATCTCTTGTCTTTTTATTCTTCGTTATCGATCGTTTCTCAACCATTCACCTCTTTACTTTCTTCTTTCAGTCGTAGATTCATCATGTCGATCTCGACAAAACACGGGAAAGTTAAAAATGTCGCATACAATTTCTCGGATGCACAAGTGAAGGTTCGTGAAGCAACCAGCAACGATCCATGGGGACCATCCACAGCTTTGATGTCCGAAATCGCCGACCTGACACATAATCCAGTGGCTTTCACCGAAATCATGTCAATTGTTTGGAAGCGCCTCAATGACTCTGGTAAAAATTGGCGACACGTTTATAAGAGTTTAGTTCTCTTGGATTCTCTCATCAAATGTGGACATGAAAAGGTAATTTTTATCTAATCTTGCGCTCTTAGTAATAAAGATTATCTGCAGGTGGCCCAGCAGTGCCGTGAGAATGTCTTCACCATTGAGAAACTGAAGGATTTCCAACACGTGGAAGACAGCCGCGATCAAGGATTGAACATTCGTGACAAGGCCCATCAAATTACTTCGTTGCTGTTAGATGACGAGAGACTGATCAATGAGCGAACTCTATTCATTTTGACGAGAAACAAGTTCAAGCAGAACAACCCTGGTCCAGTTGGAGCTGAAAGCCGGCGTAGTAATCGACACCATATCAGCGACTCGGCACTTGGTGAGAAACATTTAGGACCAATAGACAAACTTCTAATCCTGACATTTCTAGATCCCGAGTACGAAGAGGCTCGACCATCGACCGCCACTGAAGAGGAGATGCAGCTCCAGATCGCCTTGGCACTCTCCCGTAAGGAATGCGAAAAGGCTGATGAGATGAGAAAGAGCGACGATGCTCGTCTTCAGATGGCTCTGGAAGAGTCTCAAAAGGTTGGTTCAGATAATTCCCCCACTCGGTTTTCTTTTCAACCCCATATAGTTTCAGGAAGCTGATCGCCTGGCCACCACCAAACAAGGGACCGTGAGCAGTGGACAACTCACGCCGTCCGCTTTGGATGACTTGTTGTCATTGGGAGTTGGAGAGCTCGTCATCGGCAATTCGGACCAACCGTCGTCATCTGACGCATGGAACAGCATGGGAATGGCTGACCCATGGGGAGTCTCACAATCCTCAACCCCGGCTTCAGCCCACACCAACGATGGATTGTTCACCTCATCAAACAACGACCCATGGGCCACGTCGTTCGATTTGCTCGGAGGAGATGTAAGTTTTTCTGCGGTATTATTAATTCTTCAATGTTCCCATATTTTTCAGTTGCTGTCGCCTACCAACTCCATGACCACCTCCACCACCAACTCCACCAATGTTACCCGCAAAACACCGGAAAACTTCTTGGGAGAGAACAAGAACTTGGTCAACCTGGACAACTCGTTGGGAAGCAACGCTCCAAGCACCGCCGGTAAGTGATGTCAGAATGTGCACATTGAGATCTACAGGTCACGGGATTCTGTGTCTGTTTTGTGTTGTTAGTGCTTGTGGTCAACGCCCGCACAGCAGCTGATGCACAACTATCAGATGGAACTAAACTGATAAGAAGCGCCGAAGAAGGACACATGTAGAAATAGGCAATAGAGCACATTGTAAAAGTGTTTATGACCTCTATAATGACAGCATTTTCAGGCGGAAACCCATCCCTCACTAGCTCCGCTCCAGCCGCCAACCCATTCGCTGCCCAACAACGGAAGTCGCCAACTCTGAATGAGATGAGAGCTGCTCTCGACGAGTCCAACGAGGTTGGTACAGTTAATTTCTCCACTTGGCTCCCTTTTCAATCGCATATATTTTCAGGTAGATCCAAGCCTTGACTCAACTGAGGAAGAGTCAATAAGCAGTGCCCATCGGCGGGCTGCCTTAAAGGATTTGTTGGACTTCGGAGTTATGACGCCGGTCAGCAGCAACGCAGATTCCACGGCCTCCCAATCCACTGAAGAATCATCCACTTCCTTCGAAAACAGCCCTTCGATGATTCCAACAGCTCCACTGCCAGCTGCTTCTTCACAGAACATGGTAACTCCATCCACTAATGAAGTAAGGAGTACCTGTAAATTATATCGAACAAACAATAATTTTCAGATGTATTTGGTGAGTCGCAGAACAAAGGCTGTCGTCACGTCGACCTACAAGCCAAGATTGGATGATGAGCTTGGATTGATCAAAGGAGAACACGTGTACATCGTCAAAAAGAGTGCTCATGGCTTCTGGAAAGGGCAAACCACAAACGGTTGTTGTGGATGGTTTCCATCCAATTGTGTCATGGAAATAGAGGCTGCGGTCGAGGAATACCAGCGAAGCACAGACAAATCAGCCGACACTGCACCAGGACCATCACAGCCACAGGCACAGGTGTTTTTATTTTCGAATTTCATAATTGTAAATGTTTCTTTCAGAAGCCGTCTCCATCTGAACAAAATGAAGCAGCCATCTCCAAAAAAGGGCCAACGAGTGAGAAAATGGCGTCGTTGATTGCCGATTTGCAAATTGGATTCCGTCTTCCTGGTACAACTCCAAACATTCCTGCCAAGACTACACCGGTTACTGCTCCGGTTGCGCCAACACCAGCGCCTCACATGTCTCCACCAATGAACAACGTGAGTCCACTTTTTGAGTCCCGGGTTTTTTTTAGTATTATTTTGCGTCCCGGGTGTTTCGAAAGATCTCTTGTGCAACTTATGAGTCCCGGGTATCGAATGTGAGTTCCGGGTGTTCATTTTGGTCCCGGGTATTTATATGAGTCCCAAAAAAGATATACTCAGGAAACGTATTAGAGTATGTTGAGTTGATGGAATCATAACCAAATAAGAAATCAACCAATTCATTCATAATAACTTTTTTACAGGCAGTCCCAACAACTGAAGAAGAGAAGTTGATCTGTTACCTCGTGGAGCGCTGCCACGAGACCGGCCAACAACTGGTGTTGGAGAATGAGTACGAGAGGTTTAAAATGCTGACAAACTCCAATACGACGTCACCAATCATGCGCATCTGGGTTAAGAAATACAAAGATGGCCTCAAGAATCTCAAACTATCTGACAGAGAACGGGTAGTTCAAATCTATGGTCTGAAAGTCGACTGTAAAGGACACTGGTGCACCTGGTAAATTTTCTTGAAAATTTTCAAGCCAAACTTGTTTGAGCAAAGAAAATTGGGGCCTAGAAGTAATGTGGAACAAAAAAATAGCATTGTTTAAAATTTTGCTATTAGGTTGTTTCTAACTTAGGGCACAGATTACTGGAAAAATGACGCAACCAAACGTCTTTGTCTTTTTCGAATTTGGAGAGGATACTTGTTTGTTGAACGGACACTTACATAATAGAGCCAAACTTTTGATTCAATGTTCGAATTTTTAGCCCTCATTGATTCTCCAATAACTCATGTTCAATTTGTGCTTTCCAGGCTCAAGAAGATTGGGAAAACTGGATACACTAAAGTCGGAAAGCAGCTCTATCTGAAGAAATTTGAGGCAACCGATGGATCATTCGAAATTCCCCAATAACCTGAATCAACTCCTCATCAATAGTTCCCAATTTGCTTGCCCATTAACTTTTTTTTCTAATTGTATCCTCTCACTTCATTTGCTTTGTCCCCAATTCCTCTCTCACTCTATCGTTCGATCTCTACCATTGCAATTTGATTTCCCTTTACTAGTTCGGATCTGTTTTTATATATATATTTATTGATTTTTTAGTCTTTATTCACTATCGCCACGTGATTATTCAAACATAAACACACTTTGTTTATTATTGGATTTTGTTTGTATATAAACTTATCTTTGAGTTCACTGCTAGAAAGTTTCTCTACTATCACAAAGTTATCATTTCTAGGTTGTGAAAAGAAACGAAAATGTAGCTAACTGGGCTTTCGGAGTCGTCATTGGAGAAATTGGAAGCTGGAATCAAGAAAATTGTAGGTGAAATAACTCGCGCCTCTTTTTCTCACTGGATCCGGAAAACCGACGCCTCGCACGGGAAACACGCAAAGCGCCCTTGCGCAAAATTTTATACAGCGTATTCGGAGGCAAGTTTTGGAACTTGTTGCGACTTTGAAGAATTATTGAAAGAAAAAGTGAGAGCCGGACAGTATAATGCCTATTAGGAATGGAAAAACATGAGCATTCGTACTGTTTTTGTTAAATCTGCTTTAACGCGCGACCGCCAAACCATTATTATATTGAGATTAAGGAGGAGTATAAACCTCTTTCTTCGTTTTCCAGTTGTCACAGAAGATTTCTTCACTAGCTTCTTACTGATACTTTCCTTCGCTGGAGTAGCTTGCAAGGTACTCGTGTTGTGTGGAACTCCGTTAATCAATTCACTACTGAGAAGATTGCTGAACTAGGAGGAAAGGAAAGATACAGACACGAGCAATGACTAAAAAACTGAATGCACTGAAAGAGTCAGTAGAATAGAAAAAGGAAGAGGAGAAGGTCGGGAAACCATTACTTGGAGAAGAGAGAGTGAGAAGGACCGAGGAGATGCTCCGCATGGCACAATTGAAGAAGAAAGAAAGAAAGGAGAAGGCGCAGTTGGTGCTGGAGTTTAACGAGCGCCGCCAAGCTCTAGAAAATTAAAGAAGAGCGGCTGTAAGAGAGGAGCAAAGAATCCTGCGAGCCGCTCAGGCCCTTTTGGAGATGTTCCAGTATTTCATGGGTGAAGTGTGTGGGAGGGCATTACTAACCATCATTTTCGACATTTTCAAATGATATTCTCCAATCTTTTCGTGAGATTTTTTGTATTCTCACTCACAAGACCATAATTCTGCTCATACTACCTGTTTTCCTCCTATTTTTTGCCTTTGGAGATGTTCCAGTATTTCATGGGTGAAGTGTGTGGGAGAGCATTACTAACCATCATTTTCGACATTTTCGAATGAAATTCTCCAATCTTTTCGTGGGATTTTTTGTATACTCACTCAGAAGACCATAATTCTGCTCATACTACCTGTTTTTCTCCTTTTTTTTGCTTTTGGAGATGTTCCAGTATTTCATGGGTGAAGTGTGTGGGAGGGCATAACTAACCATCATTTTCGACATTTTCGAATGAAATTCTCCAATCTTTTCGTGGGATTTTTTGTATACTCACTCAGAAGACCATAATTCTGCTCATACTACCTGTTTTTCTCATATTTTTTGCTTTTGGAGATGTTCCAGTATTTCATGGGTGAAGTGTGTGGGAGGGCATTACTAACCATCATTTTCGACATTTTCGAATGAAATTCTCCAATCTTTTCGTGGGATTTTTTGCATACTCACTCAGAAGACCATAATTCTGCCCATACTACCTGTTTTTCTCCTATTTTTTGCTTTTGGAGATGTTCCAGACTGCCACTGCTGATTTGTGTGGGAGGGCATTACTAACCATCATTTTCGAGATTTTCGAATGAAATTCTCCAATCTTTTCGTGGGATTTTTTGCATACTCACTCAGAAGACCATAATTCTGCTCATACTACCTGTTTTTCTCCTATTTTTTGCTTTTGGAGATGTTCCAGACTGCCACTGCTGATTTGTGTGGGAGGGCATTACTAACCATCATTTTCGAGATTTTCGAATGAAATTCTCCAATCTTTTCGTGGGATTTTTTGCATACTCACTCAGAAGACCATAATTCTGCCCATACTACCTGTTTTTCTCCTATTTTTTGCTTTTGGAGATGTTCCAGACTGCCACTGCTGATTTGTGTGGGAGGGCATTACTAACCATCATTTTCGAGATTTTCGAATGAAATTCTCCAATCTTTTCGTGGGATTTTTTTGCATACTCACTCAGAAGACCATAATTCTGCTCATACTACCTGTTTTTCTCCTATTTTTTGCTTTTGGAGATGTTCCAGACTGCCACTGCTGATTTGTGTGGGAGGGCATTACTAACCATCATTTTCGAGATTTTCGAATGAAATTCTCCAATCTTTTCGTGGGATTTTTTGCATACTCACTCAGAAGACCATAATTCTGCTCATACTACCTGTTTTTCTCCTTTTTTTTGCTTTTGGAGATGTTCCAGTATTTCATGGGTGAAGTGTGTGGGAGGGCATTACTAACCATCATTTTCGAGATTTTCGAATGAAATTCTCCAATCTTTTCGTGGGATTTTTTGTATACTCACTCAGAAGACCATAATTCTGCTCATACTACCTGTTTTTCTCCTTTTTTTTGCTTTTGGAGATGTTCCAGACTGCCACTGCTGATTTGTGTGGGAGGGCATTACTAACCATCATTTTCGAGATTTTCGAATGAAATTCTCCAATCTTTTCGTGGGATTTTTTGTATACTCACTCAGAAGACCATAATTCTGCTCATACTACCTGTTTTTCTCCTTTTTTTTGCTTTTGGAGATGTTCCAGACTGCCACTGGTGAAGTGTGTGGGAGGGCATTACTAACCATCATTTTCGAGATTTTCGAATGAAATTCTCCAATCTTTTCGTGGGATTTTTTGTATACTCACTCAGAAGACCATAATTCTGCTCATACTACCTGTTTTTCTCCTTTTTTTTGCTTTTGGAGATGTTCCAGACTGCCACTGCTGAAGTGTGTGGGAGGGCATTACTAACCATCATTTTCGACATTTTCGAATGAAATTCTCCAATCTTTTCGTGGGATTTTTTGTATACTCACTCAGAAGACCATAATTCTGCTCATACTACCTGTTTTTCTCCTTTTTTTTTGCTTTTGGAGATGTTCCAGTATTTCATGGGTGAAGTGTGTGGGAGGGCATTACTAACCATCATTTTCGACATTTTCGAATGAAATTCTCCAATCTTTTCGTGGGATTTTTTGTATACTCACTCAGAAGACCATAATTCTGCTCATACTACCTGTTTTTCTCCTATTTTTGCCTTTGGAGATGTTCCAGTATTTCATGGGTGAAGTGTGTGGGAGAGCATTACTAACAATCACTTTCGACATTTTCTAATGAAATTCTCCAATCTTTCCCTGAGGATTTTTGTATTCTCTGTCACGAAACCATAATTCTGCTCATACAACTCGATTGTCTACTATTCTTGGCCTTGATAAATGTCCCCTTGTTTCGAGCATGGAATGCGTGTTAGATTTATTGCCATATTTTGATTCCCCAATAGTAAATGAAGCTTTGTTTCCTGCAATGATGAGAATTTGCTTCTTGCTCCTAACAGCAAAATCCGACTAATACTACCTGCACCGCTGATATTTTGAACCTCGTTTCCTTCCAGAGTGTTGTAGCTGTCGGACAGTTGAACCTCATTTATTTAACACCTCCTTCCTGTTCATTTGTCATTTTAATGTCTTCTTCTGAGAGAATTCCCTGTAATTCATTCGTTAACAACGGTTTTTTTGCTGAATTGAACACTCTCTTTCTGATTTCTAGGCGCCATCTCATATCTCATTATTGTGTGAAAGCTGGTGAAGCTGTATATATCTGAAAAAT
>GL380015.1:163069-181867 GCA_000143925.2 Caenorhabditis brenneri
ATGGGTGAAGTGTGTGGGAGAGCATTACTAACCATCATTTTCGACATTTTCGAATGAAATTCTCCAATCTTTTCGTGAGATTTTTTGTATACTCACTCACAAGACCATAATTCTGCTAATTCCACCTGTTTTTCTCCTATTTTTTGCCTTTGGAGATGTTCCAGTATTTCATGGGTGAAGTGTGTGGGAGAGCATTACTAACAATCATTTTCGACATTTTCGAATGAAATTCTCCAATCTTTTCGTGAGGTTTTTTGTATACTCACTCACAAGACCATAATTCTGCTAATTACACCTGTTTTTCTCCTATTTTTTGCCTTTGGAGATGTTCCAGTATTTCATGGGTGAAGTGTGTGGGAGAGCAATACTAACAATCATTTTCGACATTTTCGAATGAAATTCTCCAATCTTTTCGTGAGGTTTTTTGTATACTCACTCACAAGACCATAATTCTGCTAATTCCACCTGTTTTTCTCCTATTTTTTGCCTTTGGAGATGTTCCAGTATTTCATGGGTGAAGTGTGTGGGAGAGCATTACTAACCATCATTTTCGACATTTTCGAATGAAAGTCTCCAATCTTTTCGTTGGATTTTTTGTATACTTACTCACAAGACCATAATTCTGCTCATACTACCTGTTTTTCTCCTATTTTTTGCCTTTGGAGATGTTCCAGTATTTCATGGGTGAAGTGTGTGGGAGAGCATTACTAACAATCACTTTCGACATTTTCGAATGAAATTCTCCAATCTTTTCGTGAGATTTTTTGTATTCTCACTCACAAGACCATAATTCTGCTCATACTACCTGTTTTTCTCCTATTTTTTGCCTTTGGAGATATTCCAGTATTTCATGGGTGAAGTGTGTGGGAGAGCATTACTAACCATCATTTTCGACATTTTCGAATGAAATTCTCCAATCTTTTCGTTTGGATTTTTTGTATACTCACTCACAAGACCATAATTCTGCTCATACTACCTGTTTTTCTCCTATTTCTCCTATTGTTTACGCAGAAAGGCGGAGGAAAGCAAACGATTGATAACGTACTCCGCAGGCTGAATTCAAAGTGTGGAGGCACCAACTTTTATGTCCAGATCGCCGAGAAGCATCGCAACGGAAATGTCTGCACGGATGCCAGAGAGTTGTACAAGAAGCTGTACAGACGAACCCAGTTCATTGGATTCGAGCTGTCCCACACTGGAGCACGCACTTGATTCGATATCCAGAAGGAGATCCGACATCGGTTGGAGTTGCCTAATCGCTCCGTCATGCATCACAGCTAGGAGGATTCACCTACTTCCAGGACACTAGACTCCACAAGCTCACGTAAGTTTTTTATTATCTCCAATTTACTTTACCTCATTGTTTTCAGACGCCTTGACGTGAAGTTCCGAATCTACCTTGAGGGATACTTGAAGGCCAATCAACGCCTCCCGGAGCAGCTTGTCATCTACCATATCGGATTCGGTGAGGGCGACTACGAGCAGATCCGCGGGGAGGTCGAAGAGATGCGAGAGGCGTGTTTGAACTTCAAGGCCGAGTACAAACCTTGGTGTGTTGTGATCCTCGTGCAGAGAAGATCAAGTATCCGAGTCTTCCCGGAGCGCATTGGAGGATACAATTCAAAAAAGCAGAATGTCACGTCCGGAACTTGTGTGGACACCGTCGGCAACGCTCATGGATTGGATGAATTCGTCCTCTGCTGTCAGACTACACTCATCGTAAGTTTGAAGGTTCTTGTGTCTTTGTTGTGTTGCCTTCTTGATAGAACACACTGAGTACTCAGTATGCTTTTTTGCCATTTGTTTCCCTTCTCCTTGTTTCGGTCCCGATATTTTTCCGCGCATTATTCCGTCGGGCATTTGTTTTTTTAGTAACTGCTAATCGCTTTTTTATGCTGAGATTAAGCCGAGTTCATTCTGAGAATAGGTTTCGTGTAAATATTGCGAAAGTTGAATGATTTTTCTTTGATTTTTAACGATGAGTGAAAGAAAATCGCGCAAATAAAAATGGCCAAGCAAGATAGTTTACTACGATTGATAGCCAATTAGTGCATAGTTATCAGTTTCTCTCCTTCCTTTTCATTTTCATAGTTTCCGGAAAAAAACTAGTTGAAAACAACAATAGAAAAACTGATGTTTTTCCTGGAAGTAAACCTAAACCAGACTGATCTTCCATTTTTGATAGCAAAGAGTGTATGCTTGCTCTGATTGAAATTCCAAGTGAATCTTTTATTACGATTTAATTAGACTGCTCTCTATTTCCCACGGCCCCAAACATATTCCCACGGCCCCAAAGATGGGTAGCTAAACATGTACACACAGAATGTCTGCGTCTCTCCAGGGCTAGTTATCTTTCCCTCCATCTTTTTCTGGGGTCATCTTTTTCTGGTGTCTCCTTCCCCAATAGCACCCATTTACTTGATCTCTCTCTCTCCTTCATCGCTTTTTTATGCTGAGATTAAACCGAGTTCATTCTGAGAATAGGTTTCGTGTAAATATTGCGAAAGTTGAATGATTTTTCTTTGGTTTTTAACGATGAGTGAAAGAAAATCGCGCAAATAAAAATGGCCAAGCAAGATAGTTTACTACGATTGATAGCCAATTAGTGCATAGTTATCAGTTTCTCTCCTTCCTTTTCATTTTCATAGTTTCCGGAAAAAAACTAGTTGAAAACAACAATAGAAAAACTGATGTTTTTCCTGGAAGTAAACCTAAACCAGACTGATCTTCCATTTTTGATAGCAAAGAGTGTATGCTTGCTCTGATTGAAATTCCAAGTGAATCTTTTATTACGATTTAATTGGACTGCTCTCTTTTTCCCACGGCCCCAAACAGCGCGCGATGGGTAGTGCGCGCTAAACACGTACACATAGAGTGTCTGCGTCTCTCCAGGGCTAGTTATCTTTTCCTCCATCTTTTTCTGGGGTCTCCTTACCCAGTAGGACTCAATTACTATCTTTTTCTCTTTTGCCATTTGTTTCCTTTTTCCTTGTTTCGGTCCCGATATATTCCGTTTGACTTTGGCGTTGATTCTGACCAAACCAACACATAATTTCTTTGTTTCTCTATATAGTCTGCGCTGATCGTGCTTCTCCGCTCTCGCCCACTAATTTTTTTTGTTTGATCTCTCGTTTATTGTTTTGTGCGCTCTAGATTTGAATATGTTGATCATGAAAAACAACGTCAACCTATAATTTATTCATTACAGGTCATTAAATTTCCATGAATCCTCATCAGGTGATCACAGGAGCTTTTAACAATGGCGAGAACGTCTATGCTATAGGAAATATCGAAGGCTTAACCTTCACTGTGAGTTCTTATTTTACAAAAAAGGAAGGGCCACTGGTCTTGGTAGTCTGAAAGCAGAAGTTCTAAACAAGATGTGGTCCGCACAATTCCCATTCTCATGGGCCAAGAACGAAGCATTCTTAAAATTTCGCCTCAACGCACTCAGCGCTGTTGATTCAATTGATTGATGCTTAGGCCAAAATTTGACAGCGATGAATGTTGAAATCTGGGTGTTTTGGGAGATATCACAGGCATTTTAGATCCAAGGAAATCATAACCGCTGTTTTAAGCAAAGCCAATTTAAGGACTAAACTTGCATTGTAACCAGTGCTACCACACGTTTAGGCTTTACCAAAACTGTAGGAGATAGTAGCCACTGTTATGTTCCAGTCATGCAAACTTTCACCGAACATCTCACATTTCCAGCATGACTAACTCTCTGCTCTTTCCTAATCTTTTTTGTACCCATTCACAAAATCACATCATTTTCAGGCGTGCGCTGTCGGATCCGATGTCGTCATTTTGGATTCTGACTTCAACCGGCAATCATACACGAATCGAAAAATCATTTGATAGTCAGTAGTTTGAGCTGTTGTCAGGAGACCGGAAAAATTGCTGTAACTTATGGAAACCTGGTCAAAATTCTCGAGGCCACCAATTCGGGAGCCGATAAAACTGAATTGAAAAGCTCGGTGAGTTTTTTTTGATACCATACTTAGAGTAAGAAAATTTATTCCAGATATTCCAATTCACATGGGTCGAAACTTATTCATTTACACACAAGGTATCTATCAGTTCTGTACAATGGTCGATGGAAGGATTAAGACTCTTGTTTGTGATTGGCAACAAACTAGTTCTCCATCAGCACAGAAGTGTTAGCAACATAAGCCGTTCTTCATCAACTGCTCCGGTCACATTTTGTATTTCTGATGATGTAAGTTCCTATTTTCTCAGACGCCAAATAAGCAACTGTCTTCATTTCAGGATCTTCAAGAAAAACATACTTGGGAAGTGATTTGGACCCAATCATTACCATCAAAACCAGAATATCTCAAATACTCACCAGATGGATACTATCTTGCAGTCGCCGGAGACAAAGATTGCTCTATCAAAGTATTCTACCAGAATGGAACAGAGCATTCGGAGTTGGATTTCTGTGCACTTACCCTTAACCATGCTTCTCCTGTTTGTGGATTTGAATGGCGTAAAACTGGAAGATATATGCCACGGAAATGTATCGCTCCAATTCTGATGTCATGGTGTGAGGATCGAACATCGAGGTTATGGAAGGAGACACCTCCACCAGAAGGATCGATCATTGACTTGACTGGAGAAGGCGGTGGAGATCCCTTGTGGGATAGACAGAAACCCAAAAAGTTCCTTGGAAAATATATCAGAGTGAAGAAGACAAAAACGAAGATTCTCAACAAAATTAGAAAAATGATGCCTGAAAACCACCAAGAAACAGACTCCAACCCAATTGGTCTTCGAGCTCAGATCGGGAAGTGTCCTTCACTTCTGGAATTCCCAACAACCAAAGATGCCACTGAACAAAATGATGTTTCTTTCTACCTTGCTGCCACCATCAAAGCAAAAACTGACTGTCTCCTGGATCCGTCTTTCACAGACCTAAATAGTCAAAAACCGTTCTGTGTGCATTGGTTGACCAACAAGGAGCTTGTATTCAGTGTTGGAGCAGAGAAGCTGCTAGCAGAGACTATTCTGTGAGATCTTGATAGTGATTACTACATGTGGGTAGAACAGAGTAATAACTAGAGCATTTTTCAGGTTCTGCAAATGCTAGTGGTGACGTCGCTGATCATTCTCCTGATGGTTACCGATCAGATGGTGAAAACGATCGACCCATGTCAAACACGTCGGGAAGAAAAGGAGCTGGGGGTGTTAGTCCGGTGAGTTTTCATAAACTTATGAACGGTTTGTTCAAGACAGTCGCTAGTTCTTGTTTTGTTGCAGACGGAAGATCCATCCGCTTAGGCTCTCTATCCTCTAAGAATGTTTTAGTAATGCCGCAAAGCAGTAGATTTCAAGAGAAAAACCAAAAAGCCATAGATTGACATGAAAGCATGTAGTCAATTTGACATTTTGTTCACTGAATTTGAAATAGGAACAGGCGGTTGAACAAGATTTGTGAAGCAGAGAGATCACAGAGACTTGAGATTTCTTAAGCACATTTGCGAGCCAATAGAATCAATCGCTAAATTTGGGGTTTGCGTGCATTTTTGATCTATATTTGCACTGAAAGTATACGGATAGCAGAGATACCAAACACTCTCCGGTGTTTGTTTGAAACTGCAATCATTGTATTAAATGTGCTCGCATTGGAGTTGTGATAACTAAAATAAACGGACAGAGCCTATTTTTCACACATGGTGTTCATTTTCTTGCTTTTGTAAAAAAAATGAATCGAAACTTGAGCTTTTCTCTATCGAAAACAAGCTTGGTCACTTCTTTTATGATCATTACAACCCCACGGCGCGCTTCTCGTACAAAAACAACAATTCCCCCAAACAACAGTTTGTTTTCCAGGACTCCCCATCTGAGAACATTCTCGAGTTCAAACTGGAAACCCTTCTCAGACAATGGACGAACTCCAAGGATGTGCTGTTCTCCATCCACCCAGTCGACGGTTCACTTCTCACATGGACTGTTGAATGGCTCGATGACCACTTCCGTCAGCCAGTCATCTCTTACAGTTCTCGTCTTCCCGGAGCTTTTCCAACCAGTGACTCCATGTCTCTCAATTTAAAGTTGAACACATTCAACCCACAGCAGCAGGTTAGTCAGGTCAACTTCTTTCCAAAACAATTGTCTTGTTTTTAGATTATTGCTCATCCAGTGCTCCCACTTCTTCTCACAACATCAAAATTCAAGGCACCAAGACTGAAAGCGGAGCCCACAATGGATGTTTTGTCTGAAGTTATTCTTTTGAAGATCACTCCAGTTGGGCCTCTTTGCAAGAATGGTGGAGTCAAGGAGCTTGCCCGCGTAGCTAGCACAATTATCAGCGGATTCTCGTCGGTTGGATGGGTTCCTGCTATTCTTCCTAGCTGTACACTCGGAACAGTTTGCAACTCCCCTTCTTCCTGCTTCATCGCTTGTGATGGTGGCCAGTTGATCATCTATCAAGCAGTACTGGATGCACGTGGACTTTTGTCAGAGCTCTCCAACGCTGAAACAGCTTGCAACAATAGAGACACCCTAGACAAGTAAGTGAAACTCTTAATAAGATTAGATCCACCGCTACCATAGTTTCAGCTATAGCGACAAGATTCTCCGTACTCCGTCACCAAGATGCGACCGCGCTCCATCGTTTTCGAAGCAGTTCAATGTGGTGTCAACGCAGTCTACAGCAAAACCAGGATGCGTATTGGAAGTCGGAAAAATTGAAGATGTCAACTTGAATGAGCTGAATCTCTTGTTCCTGCATGTATTCCAGGCAAGAATTGTGATCTCCGATGATGATGAAGCTAGCGACAACAATCCGATAAGCAGTGTGATTGATAGAAGCCAGAGTCCAACTTTCAAAGACAAATTCTTCATTGTCTTAGTGGATCAGAAGGAAAATGTGGACATGTAAGTTCTAATATCAATCTCAAAATGATAAACTCAGTGGTATTATTTTCAGAATCATGATGTTCTCTCTCACCATCTCCTCTCAGACTCCACAATCCATTCCTAACTTTGACACAGAAGCTCTGCCGGGAGAGAATGGATTCCCCCGACCATCCAGCCCTCTTGCTCCATCAATGGCTAAACTCAACTTTGACGCTAAGCTTGTCTGTCGCCAAGTGATGCCCCTCCCAGAAGGCACCCGTCTCAGTAACGTTGTACCTGCTGCTAGACACTTGTCGTCTTCATCCATCTACCCGGCATGTGAAACACCATATGTCCTCGTCTCTTCTGACAACGATGGCTCTGTCCGCTTCTGGAGATGTATCAAAGTGACAGAACCAGATAGTCCCAACAAGTATGAGTGGCGAGAGTGGAATATGATCAGTGAAAATCATCCAAGTGAACTCGGAGTGGAAGGTGCAATAGTCAAAGTGAATGCTGCTCACAGTGGAAGAATGCGTGTGCATACCAGAAGCCAAGTACCACAAACGAGAGTAATATCTCGATTGAAGTTGCGGTTTTGAATGTGAATCATCTGGTGATGTGGAATGGTTCCGCGAGGACTCGTTCAGTATCCAACAGAACCACTTCTAAGAATTCAACAAACCGTGAGTTTTTTCAATTGGCTTGGCGTATCAAAACTTTTTATTTTTCAGACACAACCACTACGAGCCACACAACAAACGACACTCCGGCACAGAACAGGAGCACTTGAATCTGCTACAACAGCGTACGGAAGTTTTGCGGTCTAGTTTCCGACGTGGTGTGCTTTTTTGTTTCTTTGTGCCCTGTTTCTCTCTGACACTACTACCTTTTTCATAACATGCTCCTTGAAAGACCCAAAGTTCAATCCTAATATCTAAAAACTACATGTGAATTTCGGTTCATTTTTTCAGTTTCTCTGTGTTCAACAGTAACATTTTTAGGATGAGCTATGAATTGCTCTATTAAGGATCATGTTTTTTTTTTCTGTTGCGTGTTGTCTTGTGACTGACACCTCTTTTTGTAGCTTCTCCCTTTATGTCCTTCTCCGGTTTACCGAAAGAAGAATTCCAGGTATCAATGCTGGAAAGTCAACCAAACCATCATTCGAGCTTATTCGGGCTATAGAAAACCGCTCACCAACAGTTATGGATATTGCTCAGAGTAAGTTAGCTTATTTCGATAACAAAAGCACGAAACTTTTTTTTCAGTGAGATTGGAGAACATTGTTAGACTTGACTGGGTCTCCACTGAAGATGGAACACATATGTTGACAGTTGGAATGGGTACCAAAGTGTACATTTATGCTCAGATCGGACAAGATCCAGCTCAACAGAATGTCACCTTGATGAGAGAAAGTGAAACAACTATGAGAAGGTCATCTATCCGGAAAGCGTTCTCTCTTCTCCCCAACATTCAACCACATAGTCGATTCATTAATTGGATATGCTGCCGTGTACTCAATCTGGACACTGCTGATGGCCTCCCACCAATCCCAACTGCATTGAGCTGGGTGCGAGACGGTATTCTGATAGTTGGAATGCAAAGTGAGATGCGTGTGTACAATCAGTGGAACTTCAAGAATATTGAGGAAAAGGCCAAGAAGGCTATCCCGTGAGTACTTCTGCAAGTCATATTTGCAGCAAATAGGTGTTTTCAGATCCGCCAATCCCAACATTGTCAGTCTGACCTATCAACTTCCCACTCAATGCTGGATCAGCTGACTCGCAAGAAAGATGCACTTGTCTCCAGCCGTAGTCGTGTATTCCTAGAGTTTGTGAACACAGTGCATAAGTATGTTTTCGAAATTCTTTCCCCGAGTAGTAATGCAATGTTACAGGACCCATCAAAAAGAGAACGAGAGTCAAACTGCACTTGACATCCTCAAGAGTGAAGGTGTCTTTGAGACAGCCCGCATGTGTTCACCCATTCTCCCTCAATACAATCCAAAGCAGCTGATAGTTCTTCTCAATGCTGGAAAGAAACGGAGAGTGAAAGCTATCCTGAATCATGTGCTGACTTCACTGAAGCAAAGGAAAGGTGCTGCTCACAACCCGCTCAGTCGTGCTGCTTCCATCAAACGGATGTCGACTGTGGACCGTGAAGAGCTTGTAGCAGAGGTAATTATTCCATAGGTTGAGGCACCCTCACTATGTTCTTTATTTCAGAACACTGACAAGTACGATAACCTATTCGACAATGGTTATGATAAGGAAAGTGATATTGATGCCATTCTCAAAGACGGCAACTCGGTGTACAGTGGAAAATCTCGTCATTTGTCTGGAGGATCTGACACAATCAGAAGTGAAAGTCACGTAGCCGCTACATTCTCTGTAAGCACTCCCAAAAGTTGACAAAGCTGCTTACCCATACTCATCTGCCTGGATTGTCAAGTGTAAACCGATGAAACCGTGGGAACAGATTTTGAAATTATACGTAAAATTAGAAAACTGACGATCCCATTGCAAAAAGATTGAGCCAGAACCTTTGAACTTTATTGTTTTCAGCAATGAAACAAGTGGTCCAATCATATCGTGACAACGCCGCCGGTGGATAGTGACAACGCCGCCGGTGGATACCTCAACAACTGCAGCTGGAACTGAAACTGTCGACGAGTGTGGATACCTGAAGCAACACCAATACTTGTTAGTGAGCCTCCCGATGAAACAACGTATGGAACTAAAGAAACCTGTCTTTCAGCTGCCAACATTATCTGGGCTCAACACTCGGAGACCGAGACAGAGAAATCGAATTCCCTACCAACAATGCAAAAGACAAGTCTTGGCTTCTAGCTTCTCCCTCTATGTTCCTCCAAAGGGAGACAGTTTAGGAAGAGGCCTGTCTCCCTTATGGAGAATCCATTTTGCTGGCAAGCGAAATGACGCCAGCGCTGAACAAAATTTGCAAGTAGATTTTGCTTCGTCACGCACGGGTATTGTGTTTTGAAGAATTGTTTCCGTTTGATGAACGCAATGTAGCAGTCTTCTAACTGGATCAAGAGACCCTCCCAATGGTTCAAAAAACTGAAACGATTTCAAAAAACGTAGCCTCAATTCTCAATTATTGCTAGATTGCAACAGATCAAAAACAGAAAAGCTGTTCACTGATCTCCAAAACTTGTCCAGTGCCCAAACGAGCAAATAAATCTGCGCAGCAAAAAATATATTGCCATCTCTGAGAAAAGATTGGGAACGTGTATTGTGTAGGATAAGTTTTCTATGCCTGGTGCAGGAATTTATTTGACTTTTAGATCGAAATGTCTTTTTTTACGGACATTAAGTTTGAAACCCCTTTTTTACTCCTAGTTAAAAATCTCGTGATGCCCTTTTTGATACTTATTCACTTATTCTGCCGCTTAAGCTATTCGCCATCAGTCATGACAGTCCAAGACTGATTTTTTGGGATATCTCTCATAGTTCTGGACAGTCAATTCCGTTTAACATTTTCCTAGAATTTCCGACTCTCTTCTATTTCCCTCAGACGTTTTTTTTTGGCCGCTGATCGATTTCACATATTTTTTGTTTTTTTTTTTCTTTTAATATTCTCTTTTTTTCGGTTTGAATTGGGCAATTCTTTGTAATTTTGTAACCAATGCGCACGAACTCTCTCTCTCTCTCTCTCTCTCTCTCTCTCTCTCTTTCTCTCGCTCTCCTTTTTGCTCTGTTCTCTTTCTCTCTCTCGCACACTCACATTGTCTGCCGCACACTATCTCGCGCGCGTTTGTTCCTGGAGAGAGACAAACAGGCACACACAGCAGAGGCCGAGACCACACAGACGCTATTCACTCACAAGACACTCACAGATACTCACCCTTCTCCCTCTCACCTTGCCTCTCTCGCTACTCTCGTTCTTCTGTCCCACTCACATAAATATGCATTGTACATGCGCAGTTTCATTGCATCACCCCTTATCATTATCTTTCTTTTTCTTCTTTTCTTCTTATTCTTTTAGCCACATCATTCATCTCCCGTCATCAAATTCTGCAGTTTGAGTTTCTGTTTTTTGAAACTGTATTTTTCACATCTCTTGTCTTTTTATTTTTCGTTATCGATCGTTTCGCAACCATTCACCTCTTTACTTTCTTCTTTCAGTCGTAGATTCATCATGTCGATCTCGACAAAACACGGGAAAGTTAAAAATGCCGCAAACAATCTCTCGGATGCACAAGTGAAGGTTCGTGAAGCAACCAGCAACGATCCATGGGGACCATCCACAGCTTTGATGTACGAAATCGCCCACCTGACACATAATCCAATGGCTTTCACCTAAATCATGTCAATTGTTTGGAAGCGCCTCAATGACTCTGGTAAAAACTGGCGACACGCTTATAAGAGTTTAGTCCTCTTGGATTTTCTTATCAATTTTGGAGATGAAAAGGTAATTTTTATTTAATCTTGCGCTCGTAGTAATAACAATTATCTGCAGGTGGCCCACCAGTGCCGTGAAAACATCTTCACCATTGAGACACTGAAGGATTTCCAACACGTGGAAGACAGTCGCGACCGAGGATTGAACATCCGTGAAAAGGCCCAGCAAATCACTTCGTTGTTGTCGGATGACGAGAGACTAAAAAACGAGCGAAATCAAATCATTTTGACCAGGAAAGCTGATCGCCTGGCCACCACCAAACAAGGGACCGTGAGCAGTGGACAACTCACGCAGTCCGCTTTGGATGACTTGTTGTCATTGGGAGTTGGAGAGCTCGTCAGCGGCAACTCGGACCAACCATCGTCATCTGGCGCATGGAACAGCATGGGAATGGCTGACCCATTGGGAGTCCCACAATCCTCTACACCGGCTTCAGCCCACACTAACGATGGATTGTTCACCACCTCAAACAACGACCCATGGGCCACGTCAGCAGTTCCACACCCAGCCGCCTCAAACTCGGATCCATTTGCTGCCTGGGAGACACCCGCTGCTTCGGCTCCAGCAGCTACGCTGACATCAAGCATTTCGTTCGATTTGCTCGGAGGAGATGTAAGTTTTTCTACGGTATTATTAATTCTTCAATGTTCCCATATTTTTCAGTTGCTGTCGCCTACCAACTCCATGACCACCTCCACCACCAACTCCACCAATGGTACCCGCAAAACACCGGAAAACTTCTTGGGAGAGAACAAGAACTTGGTCAACCTGGACAACTTGTTGGGAAGCAACGCTCCAAGCACCGCCGGTAAGTGATGTCAGAATGTGCACATTGAGATCTACCGGTCACGGGATTCTGTGTCTGTTTTGTGTTGTTAGTGCTTGTGGTCAACGCCCGCACAGCAGCTGATGCACAACTATCAGTTGGAACTAAACTGATAAGAAGCGCCGAAGAAGGACACATGTAGAAATAAGCAATAGAGCACATTGTAAAAGCGTTTATGACCTCTATAATGACAGCATTTTCAGGCGGAAACCCATTCCTCACTAGCTCCGCTCCAGCCGCCAACCCATTCGCTGCCCAACAACGGAAGTCGCCAACTCTGAATGAGATGAGAGCTGCTCTCGACGAGTCCAACGAGGTTAGTACAGTTAATTTCTCCACTTGGCTCCCTTTTCAATCGCATATATTTTTTACTTTTTTTTACTTTTTGAGTACCGGGTTTTTTTAAAGTATTATTTTGCGTCCCGGGTGTTTCGAAAGATCTCTTGTGAAACTTATGAGTCACGGGTATCGTATGTGAGTTCCGGGTATTTATTTTGGTCCCGGGTATTTCTATGAGTCCCAAAAAAGATATACTCAGGAAACGTATATGTTGAGTTGATGCAATCATAACCAAATAAGAAATCAACCAATTCATTCATAATAATTTTTTTACAGGCAATCCCAACAACTGAAGAAGAAAAGTTGATTTGTCACCTCGTGGAGCGCTGCCACGAGACCGGCCAACAACTGGTGATGGAGAATGAGTACGAGAGGTTTAAAATGCTGACAAACTCCAATACGACGTCACCAATCATGCGCATCTGGGTTAAGAAATACAAAGATGGCCTCAAGAATCTCAAACTATCTGACAGAGAACGGGTAGTTCAAATCTATGGTCTGAAAGTCGACTGTAAAGGACACTGGTGCACCTGGTAAATTTTCTTGAAAATTTTCAAGCCAAACTTGTTTGAGCAAAGAAAATTGGGGCCTAGAAGTAATGTGGAACAAAAAAATAGCATTGTTTAAAATTTTGCTATTAGGTTGTTTCTAACTTAGGGCACAGATTACTGGAAAAATGACGCAACCAAACGTCTTTGTCTTTTTCGTATTTGGAGAGGATACTTGTTTGTTGAACGGACACTTACATAATAGAGCCAAACTTTTGATTCAATGTTCGAATTTTTAGCCCTCATTGATTCTCCAATAACTCATGTTCAATTTGTGCTTTCCAGGCTCGCAAAGATTGGGAAAACTGAATACAATAAAGTCGGAAACCAGCTCTATCTGAAGAAATTCGTGGCAAAAGATAAATCATTCGAAATTCCCCAATAACCTGAATCAACTCCTCATCAATAGTTCCCAATTTGCTTGCCCATTAACTTTTTTTTCTAATTGTATCCTCTCACTTCATTGGCTTTGTCCCCAATTCCTCTCTCACTCTATCGCTCGATCTCTACCATTGCAATTTGATTTCCCTTTACTAGTTCGGATCTGTTTTTATATATATATATTTATTGATTTTTTAGTCTTTATTCACTATCGCCACGTGATTATTCAAACATAAACACACTTTGTTTATTATTGGATTTTTTTGGTATATAAACTTATCTTTGAGTTCACTGCTAGAAAGTTTCTTTACTATCACAAAGTTATCATTTCTAGGTTGTGAAAAGAAACGAAAATGTAGCTAACTGGGCTTTTGGAGTCGTCATTGGAGAAATTGGAAGCTGGAATCAAGAAAATTGTAGGTGAAATAACTCGCGCCTCTTTTTCTCACTGGATCCGGAAAACCGACGCCTCGCACGGGAAACACGCAAAGCGCCCTTGCGCAAAATTTTATACAGCGTATTCGGAGGCAAGTTTTGGAACTTGTTGCGACTTTGAAGAATTATTGAAAGAAAAAGTGAGAGCCGGACAGTATATTGCCTATTAGGAATGGAAAAACATGAGCATTCGTATTGTTTTTGTTAAATCTGCTTTAACGCGCGACCGCCAAACCATTATTATATTGAGATTAAGGAGGAGTATAAACCTCTTTCTTCGTTTTCCAGTTGTCACAGAAGATTTCTTCACTAGCTTCTTACTGATACTTTCCTTCGCTGGAGTAGTTTGCAAGGTACTCATGTTGTGTGGAACTCCGTCAATCAATTCACTACTGAGAAGATTGCTGAACTAGGAGGAAAGGAAAGATACAGACACGAGCAATGACTAAAAAACTGAATGCACTGAAAGAGTCAGTAGAATAGAAAAAGGAAGAGGAGAAGGTCGTGAAACCATTACTTAGAGAAGAGAGAGTGAGAAGGGCCGAGGAGATGCTCCGCATGGCACAATTGAAGAAGAAAGAAAGAAAGGAGAAGGCGCAGTTGGTGCTGGAGTTTAACGAGCGCCGCCAAGCTCTAGAAAATTAAAGAAGAGCGGCTGTAAGAGAGGAGCAAAGAATCCTGCGAGCCGCTCAGGAGTCATACGACCAATGTAAGTATTTTTTTCGAAGGGTTTTTCAGTAATTGAACGAACATGAGTTACATTATTCTAGCTGTAGTAATTTTTGAGTGCCGTAATTCAGCTGCATATTTTGCAGAAGCTGATCTCCCCACCCCGCTCTGCAACATCGACAAAATCTACTCTTCTAACCTTCAACACCTTTTTTCTCTTCCCTTTACACCATCACACGCACACCTAACTGTATTATGGGGTAACTTGAATTGTAGGAACTGTTTTCTATAGGAAAATTTTCTTATTATTCTAGTTTTCCTTTTTTTGTGTGTGTGTGTGTTTTTTTTTGGTCTACCTTCATGTGGTTGTGCTCTATTGATAATTTTGATAGCTTCAGTCAATAAAGCACAAAATCATCTTGATTGAAAAGTTATACTTCCAATTATATTTCAATGTTTCTTCTCTCTTCATTTTCCGAATTGGTTTTGTCAAATTGAGTGTACCGTAATGCTACGTATTGTAATTTGACAGGACGGAATAATTCATGAAACATAGGTAATCCGCTTCAAATATTCTGTTTTTTTTTTCTCTATATTTCTGTTTCCATCTTTTTTTGTGCTCTGGTTTTTCAATTGTTCAGTTTCCCAATTGACTCACTTGAAACAATGTTCGCTTACTTCTTCTTTTTCTTGTTTAATGCTCATTTTTTTCTTTTTTTTTGCTAACAAAATAAACTGTTTTCGTTTGGAAGGCAACGGAGTTTGGTTGTCATACGCAGTATTTTCAGTTTTGCAGTTATAGTTTTCTAATCTGTTTGGCTCTATTGAACAACAAGGGTACTGTGGGGTCTACATGAAAAAAGGGCTGTGAATTATTCTTTGCTAAAACGTACCATCTGAAAAAAAACATCAGTTTATGGATGTTTATACAGTAGCGAGATTTGTTTATGTTTATACAGTGGTGAGTGTCACTTTGCATATCGATTCCTAATTCGGTTAAAACTGAACCGACTAACGAGAAAACTTTTTCTGGAACTACTGGTTCATATTGGAGAAGATCTTCAATTTTTGTTTCAAAATTTTTTTTCAGGTTTTTTCAGAAATCATCGTTTTCTGAAAAATTCTGGAAAACGATTACCAAAACTTTTTTGTGTGGAGTAGTGACGTAGGCACGTAGGCAGGTAGGGACGTACGCATGTAGTGACGTAGGGACGTAGGGACGTAGGCTCGTAGGCATGTAGTGACGTAGGGAAGTAGTGACGTAGGGACGTAGGCACGTAGGCTCGTAGGCACGTAGGGATGTAGGCACGTAGGCATGTAGTGACGTTAGGCATGTAGTGACGTAGGGACGTAGGGACGTAGGCACGTAGGCTCGTAGGCACGTAGGGATGTAGGCACGTAGGCATGTAGTGACGTAGGGAAGTAGTGACGTAGGGACGTAGGCACGTAGGCTCGTAGGCATGTAGTGACGTAGGGAAGTAGGCACGTAGGCTCGTAGGCATGTAGTGACGTAGGGAAGTAGGCACGTAGGCACGTAGGCACGAAGGCACGTAGGCATGTAGTGACGTTAGGCATGTAGTGACGTGGGGACGTAGGCACGTAGGCTCGTAGGCATGTAGTGACGTAGGGAAGTAGGCACGTAGGCTCGTAGGCATGTAGTGACGTAGGGACGTAGGCACGTAGGCTCGTAGGCATGTAGTGACGTAGGGAAGTAGGCACGTAGGCACGTAGGCACAAAGGCACGTAGGCATGTAGTGACGTTAGGCATGTAGTGACGTAGGAACGTAGGCACGTAGGCTCGTAGGCATGTAGTGACGTAGGGTAGTAGTGACGTAGGGACGTAGGCACGTAGGCTCGTAGGCATGTAGTGACGTAGGGAAGTAGGCACGTAGGCACGTAGGCACGAAGGCACGTAAGCATGTAGTGACGTTAGGCATGTAGTGACGTAGGAACGTAGGCACGTAGGCTCGTAGGCATGTAGAGACGTAGGGAAGTAGGCACGTAGGCACGTAGGCATGTAGTGACGTAGGGTAGTAGTGACGTAGAAACGTAGGCACGTAGGCTTGTAGGCATGTAGTGACGTAGGGACGTAGGCACGTAGGCTCGTAGGCATGTAGTGACGTAGGGAAGTAGGCACGTAGGCACGTAGGCACGAAGGCACGTAAGCATGTAGTGACGTTAGGCATGTAGTGACGTAGGAACGTAGGCACGTAGGCTCGTAGGCATGTAGAGACGTAGGGAAGTAGGCACGTAGGCACGTAGGCATGTAGTGACGTAGGGTAGTAGTGACGTAGAAACGTAGGCACGTAGGCTTGTAGGCATGTAGTGACGTAGGGACGTAGGCACGTAGGCTCGTAGGCATGTAGTGACGTAGGGACGTAGGCACGTAGGCTCGTAGGCATGTAGTGACGTAGGGTAGTAGTGACGTAGGGACGTAGGCACGTAGGCTTGTAGGCATGTAGTGACGTAGGGAAGTAGGCACGTAGGCTCGTAGGCATGTAGTGACGTAGGGTAGTAGTGACGTAGGGACGTAGGCACGTAGGCTTGTAGGCATGTAGTGACGTAGGGACGTAGGCACGTAGGCTCGTAGGCATGTAGTGACGTAGGGAAGTAGTGACGTAGGGACGTAGGCACGTAGGCTCGTAGGCATGTAGTGACGTAAGGAAGTAGTGACGTAGGGACGTAGGCACGTAGGCTCGTAGGCATGTAGTGACGTAGGGAAGTAGTGACGTAGGGACGTAGGCACGAAGGCACGTAGGCACGTAGGATCGTAGGCATGTAGTGACGTAGGGAAGTAGTGACGTAGGGACGTAGGCACGTAGGCTCGTAGGCATGTAGTGACGTAGGCATGTAGTGACGTAGGGACGTAGGCACGTAGGCTCGTAGGCATGTAGTGACGTAAGGAAGTAGTGACGTAGGGACGTAGGCACGTAGGCTCGTAGGCATGTAGTGACGTAGGGAAGTAGTGACGTAGGGACGTAGGCACGAAGGCTCGTAGGCATCGTAGGAACGTAGGCACGTAGGCTCGTAGGCATGTAGTGACGTAGGGACGTAGGCACGTAGGCTCGTAGGCATGTAGTGACGTAGGGACGTAGGCACGTAGGCTCGTAGGCATGTAGTGACGTAGGGAAGTAGTGACGTAGGGACGTAGGCACGTAGGATCGTAGGCATGTAGTGACGTAGGGAAGTAGTGACGTAGGGACGTAGGCACGTAGGCTCGTAGGCATGTAGTGACGTAGGGAAGTAGTGACGTAGGGACGTAGGCACGTAGGCTCGTAGGCATGTAGTGACGTAGGGTAGTAGTGACGTAGGGACGTAGGCACGTAGGCTCGTAGGCATGTATTGAAGTAGGGTAGTAGTGACGTACGTAGGCTCGTAGGCAAGTAGTGACGTAGGGAAGTAGTGACGTAGGGACGTAGGCACGAAGGCACGTAGGCACGTAGGATCGTAGGCATGTAGTGACGTAGGGTAGTAGTGACGTAGGGACGTTGGCATGTAGTGACGTAGGGAAGTAGTGACGTAGGGACGTAGGCACGTAGGCTCGTAGGCATGTAGTGACGTAGGGTAGTAGTGACGTAGGGACGTAGGCACGTAGGCTCGTAGGCATGTAGTGACGTAGGGTAGTAGTGACGTAGGGACGTAGGCACGTAGGCTCGTAGGCATGTATTGAAGTAGGGTAGTAGTGACGTAGGGACGTAGGCACGTAGGCTCGTAGGCATGTAGTGACGTAGGGAAGTAGGCACGTAGGCACGTAGGCATGTAGTGACGTAGGCATGTAGTGACGTAGGGACGTAGGCACGTAGGCTCGTAGGCATGTAGTGACGTAGGGACGTAGGGACGTAGGCACGTAGGCATGTAGTGACGTAGGGAAGTAGTGACGTAGGGACGTAGGCACGTAGGCTCGTAGGCATGTAGTGACGTAGGGACATAGGCACGTAGGCTCGTAGGCATGTAGTGACGTAGGGAAGTAGTGACGTAGGGACGTAGGCATGTAGTGACGTAGGGAAGTAGTGACGTAGGGACGTAGGCACAAAGGCACGTAGGCATGTAGTGACGTTAGGGAAGTAGTGACGTAGGGACGTAGGCTCGTAGGCATGTAGTGACGTAGGGACGTAGGCACGTAGGCTCGTAGGCATGTAGTGACGTAGGGAAGTAGTGACGTAGGGACGTAGGCATGTAGTGACGTAGGGAAGTAGTGACGTAGGGACGTAGGCACGTAGGCTCGTAGGCATGTAGTGACGTAGGGTAGTAGTTTCGTAGGGACGTAGGCACGCAGGCTTGTAGGCACGTACTGACGTAGGGAAGTAGTGACGTAGGGACGTAGGCACG